>BRDC01000034.1:0-123810 GCA_024343385.1 Tremella yokohamensis | reverse complement strand
CCCCCCCCCCCAGCCCGGCGATCGAATGGTAAAGGTAGTGGTAGTGGATAGGGGAGATGCACAGGTGACACGCGATGGCAGTGCCGCCGACCGGCGACCGGCGATACGGCGGCGGCCTGTGGGTGTCGCTGATGATGCATGGAGATGGGGTGGAGATGGTAAAGGAGGGGGAAGCGATAGTCGCTGGGATGGGATGCGTGACGCAACCACCGGCCGGGAAGCAAGTATGCAGGCAGTGATACAGACAGACGGGCGGATGGGTGTGATCCGCGAGAGAGAGAGGGGTGGGGGGAGGGGAAGCGAGTGGATGATGTGTGAGGGTGCGGAAAACGACGAGGGTGCGTGGAAGATGGAACGCCGTCGATCACGCGGCTTCCGCCGAGTGCTTGGTTTGGGGGGGGGGGGGGGGAGGGTAGGCGATGGCGAGGGGAGAAGGGATATGCAGGAGATCAAGAACAGAGAAGTATGGGACTCGCAGACTGTCCGAGATGGAGAACGAGATGGCCATAGATGGAGACACGAGGAGGGATTGCTCACCGTCTTTCTTGGTCGTAGTCGTAGTCAGGCCGAAGGAGATGTATGCGTCGTGATCAGAAAGCGTAGGGGAAGGTGTGGCGACAGGGGCGTATCTGAAGAGTAAGCTCCGTCCCGTATCCATATGCAGACGTGCCCTGCGAGAAGTGCAGATGTGAAGAAAGACAAGAGGGGTCGTCTGACAGATGAAGAACCGTACGGGGGGAGGTGGATGGGGGGTGATGGCGATCGCCCAAGTCCCAGCGGCAACAGTGTGCATGCACCGACCGCCACTGTGCTTAGGAGCTGGTGTGGTGCAGCACAGCTGAGGAGAGGATGCAGGGGATGGTGCAGAGAGGGAAGGATGCCAGACAACGCCAGTCACTCACCTCCGCAGCCAGACGAGTTTCTTCCTCGGCGTCGGTCTTCTCGGGGCTCACTCGCTCGCTCGCGACGTCCTCCAACTCCAAACGAATCTACGCTCCGAGCCAAGCAACGAGGGCGATACGAGGGAGACGATGTGGTGCTAGATGGGTGGCGAGAGAGAGAGAATGCAGGTGACTTGACAAGTAATGACGAATAGAGACAGACAGACGGACATCGGTAGATTGGGTGCTGGCGGTGGGTGGGTTGGGCTCGGTCGGTGTCTTCGTCGGACCTGACTGTCTGACCCCTGGTTACACCGTACCGCAATTCCACTTCCAGTTATGCATTCGTCACAGATACGCATGCATGCGGGCAGGCAGGCAGACATACATGGAGCAAGCTGATCGCTGATCGGTTCATCCCTCTATCGTATGCATAGACTTCACCCAACACCAACAAGACACGCCCTTCATCACCCACCCACCAAACGTCGGAAGCTCCTTTGATCATCAGCCATTAGCCGAGCCACTAGCCTTGTAAACGCTGGCTCGTTTTTTCAGTCGGGGTATATCTCCGATACGAGAGCACGAGAGAGAGTTTTTTTCTCCCCCTTCGCCACCTCCGCCCCTTAAGTTACAGAGTGGCCAAAGTGGAGGTCGTCCACCCGGCTTCGACGCCGCCGGCACGCGCCTCTAAGCCAAGCCGGGAACTCCGGCTGCCACCACCGTGCAGAGGAAGCACATGCAGTGCTGTGATCTATCAAAAATCCAAGCTCCATTGCTTCTTTCTTCTTTCTTCTGTCTAGCGACGACGCTGATCCTGATACATTGCACACGCCCCGAATAACGATCGCTGATCCGCCCTGGACACCATCACACATCAAATCCAGACGACGAAACCTTCATTGCCCGTGCCTGCGTGCATCACACCTGACGTCACCCCCTCATATCATCACCAAATCAAGCAATCTGATACTTAGGATTACATGTCAGTTTACAAGAGCTACACACCGAGATACTCTAAAGAAAGTCTAGAGGCGACACAGATACCACCCCACCACATGCTACATCTGCCCCTCGCCCATGTTCCTCACAAACGCCTCGAAATCAAATCCAAGATCCATATCGTCTCCCTGCACACCCCCACCCACCAACCCCAACGCACGAGACATGTCCAAGTCCATGCTATCGCTGCTCATCGGCATCGCCGCGTTTAGATTCATATCAAAGCCGTTCATATGTCCGTCGGCAAGTGACATGGGCGTGTCCATAGGCCAGCCAGAATGAGCCGAGTTCGCAGAAGACGAGATGGGCGAGAACAGCGGCCAGTTGGGCGATTGCGACTGAGAATGATTCGGCATATTTTGGGGCATGACCATTGATGAGGGAGTCGGGAAGTGGGGGCCTGGGTGTGTCTGTGGTGGTGGCATAGACGGCATAGGCTGGGCCATGTTGGCATAAGACGGTATCTCGGTGGGAAAGGCCGGTACGATGCCTTCAAACATGCCATTGTCCGCCAGGGTCGTCGATGTCGCCGCCGAGTCCGACGGTGATGTGTTGTGCTCGACAGGCGTATTAAAGTCGACCATCCCCGCTAGGCCGGGGCTCATCGACGCTCTCTTGACTGGCGGCGAAGAGACTCTCCGGAGTTTGGCAGATGAGGACAGGTGAGACAGATCATCGTCCCCTTCCTGAGAGTCTGAAGTTGGTGATGGACCAGTGTTCGACTGGGTGGCCAAGCGAAGGGCGTCGTATGCTCGTTTGCGCAAACGAAGCAGGATCGGCAGCCCGCGCTTGGCTCGGCAGCCTTCTCGGGCAGCAGCAGAAATGTCGCACACGATGATCATGCCGTGCAGGGCGGGCGTGGCAAAGGCACATCCCGGTGCACGGATGGTGATCGCAGCTCTGCGGCATCAGCTAGCGCCGAGATGATACAGGAACACACTCACAGGCATACGGCCGATGAAAAGGCATGGAACCAGAAGAACCACCAACGCGCAATGAGCGAGGGATGGTAGATCACCAGTTGTTTGACCAACTGGACAATCTCCTGAGCCGACTCGTAGAGAGCCACGAATGAGGCACCGAACTTGGAGCTTGATGGGTCTTCAGGCTTATCCTTGAGCGCTCGGGAGAAGAACGGCCGATTAAGCAGGAGCCGGGTCTGAGCAACAAGCAGCCGTATATTCAAGCGATGTATCACCTGGATGTCAGTTGACTGGTCCACGATGACCTCTCCTACATACCAGATGAGGATGTATCATCCGGTCGAGCGGCAGCTGCTGTATTGGGACCGAGGGGAGCAGAGTCTCTGGTAACGACTTTTTGACTGTCTCTCAGGCCAGTGTTCTGCTGCCATATGGATGACTCACAGTCTTCCACCTCCTTGTCCAGAGCCTTGACCGCTGCCTGCGAAACAGGTGCCACCTGAGTTTGTACATCGATAACCTTCTCGAACAATGCGATGAGGCGGTATTTGGCCGTGTGAAAGATGTCAAAGTCTGACAAGTTCTCATCATCGCAATGTGGGAGTTTGGTATCTGATGCTCGATTGCTCGTAGCGTATGGTCGAGCAAAGCACATGGCTTGGAGTCGATCATATGTGACCAGCTCCCACCAGACCTGGCGCCGTTCCTCTGTTTCATGTTCCGACAGGCCTTGAAAAAGTGTGCCATCACGATGAAGACCGAGGGCTAGGGCGATCTTGACTGCGGATCCCAGTACGGGCCAGAAGACTTCGGTACCGTTGCCTTGCTTGTCATTGAGAATGAACGTGCCGCACAAGGTGAGAGCTTGTATTGTAGCTGGACTGGAGTGCTCGAGACCTATGACACTCAGACAAGCCCGACCGAGGCTGAACAGTTTGTAGCCTCGAGGATCGTCTGCACAAGATCAGCTAACGGACAGTCAGATCTAACGTCTGACTCACATGGCTGTCTGTTCAAATCGAACATCGCCCCGAGCGCCATGACCAGAAAGACACACGCGAGCTTATGCGGATTCGGCTTTGACTCGGGATCGTAGGCTTTCATCAAGTGGTCCTCCTCAAACATGATCCGAGGGATGATCTGGTACCTGGACTCGTCAGCTGCAGCTGCAGCTTGGAGGAGACAGCTCACATCCAATTGACGTTGTCCCAATAGCTATCACACAGACCCCGACCCTCCGAAACCCAGTCCGGCAGCTCTTCCCTCAAAGCCTCAATATCATACGCAGTCGGCCCGCTGATAATGTACGACCCGAACGCCTCTTCGCCCGGACCGCGTGGGAAGCCATAGTTACCGACATCGGTAGCGCTCTGCGGCGGGGTCAAGGGGATGACGGGCGCCGACCCATCCTGGCCATCTTCGCCCTCTTCTCTGAGGTACTCGCTACCGGCAAAACTGCCCACGAAGCGTGCTTCGCCTTGAGGCGTGATGGTCAGGGTCCCGAACGCTCCTTCTACCTCATCCCCCGCCGGTGCGCCGAGAGCGTCGATAGGCCGAGAGCGGGGCTGGGGCACGGTGGGACCGCGAGATGGGGCGTAGGTATAGGTGTTGGATAGCAACGGATGAGGTGCATTGCTGAGCTGCGCATGTGTGTCGGCGAGGGCGACTTCGAGGGCCTGTATACGCTGATGCAGCTACATCATCAGTACGCCGGACGATTTGGCCCACAGATCTTGTGGGAATGGGCTCACCTCTTCGGTATCTGCGAGAATCACCCTGCGAATGAGCACCCGTACCTCGGCATTGGATCCTCAGATGGACTCACCGCCTGCCCGAGCCGGTGCGCAGCTCGCCTTTGGGGCAGATCTGCGGACAACCACGTTTAACACCTGGCATCAGCGATCAGCTGCTCTGTCGCAGAGGTTCCGCTCCTCTGGGTCTCATCTGCGTCACTCACACGAAGTGCACGGCCATACGCGGGAACATTTGAGCTTGAGCCTGTGGATTAGCGAGCCTCAAGCCTCAATGGGGATCCAGGCCCCATGGGGGATGTCGAGTAGGGACGCACCGACGGCATTCAGCACAGCTAAAACTCGGTTTGGCAGGTTTGGCATCCTTGTCCTTGTCCTTCTGATTCTCCTTCTTGACCTCGCCCGGCGAGCCGACCATGTCGGCTGGGTATGTTGTGATTCAACGACGGGGCGTGATTGGGCAGTCAGAAAGGGTGCTTGAGAGCTATGGGAAGCGAAAGTCGAGCGAAGAAGGCCTCGATGGTAGATGGATGCGAATGAGACGTGGCACGAGACGGCGAGATGACCGACGAAGTATTGGCTGATGAGGGATGAGAAGAAAGGACGGCCGGATCTTGGTCTGTACAAGTGCGTCGCAGACGTGGGTGAGGTGCAGCGTGGCAGAGTGTGAAG
The DNA here is from genome assembly GCA_024343385.1 of Tremella yokohamensis. Classification (NCBI taxonomy): domain Eukaryota; kingdom Fungi; phylum Basidiomycota; class Tremellomycetes; order Tremellales; family Tremellaceae; genus Tremella; species Tremella yokohamensis. The sequence goes on along the minus strand of BRDC01000034.1, from coordinate 118,581 downwards.
ACAACGTGTAGGGTGTCGTGATTGTCGGTCGCAGTGTCTAGTGTGGAATGTGGTACGGAAGGTGATGATCGTTCTTGATGTACCGTCCGAGTGTGAGTGGTGGCAAGAAGCACCTGACGTTACACAGACCACGGTGCTGACCAATGAGGCCGGATACCCAGTGCAGTGGACCCCCTGCTTTACCCCGTCGGAAGTATTGTTGCTGAGCCCCGGACGAGGGAGAGGGGCGAGTGATGTGCCTCACTACCTGCCAGCCAGGAAGAAGAAGAAGGCAACGCCGGGGAGGCCGAGGAGAGACAGTCAAAGTAGCGTGGCGTATAGTTGTTGATGGAATGATGATGAATGTTGGCTTGGAGGAGTTGATGACTGATGATTGATGGGAACTTTCAACCAAAGAGCAAGGGGAGGAGGATGGATTGGGTGTCTTCGGGTTGGACGGCGATAGGTCCCCTGTCCAGGTCCGCCTCCTTTTCCTCGGGCAGCCAACAAATTGGGAGACGAAACGACCGAGCAAGGCGCGAGATAAGCACAGGCACCGTTTCAATCTCGGTGGCACATCGGATACATTCCGTTCAATTCAACACTGTTCGAGTATAACCATACAACCACTACTCTGTAATCTCAAGCATCATCGCATCGCACGGTTGGTCACTCTCGCAATCTCAGCTCGGATCTCCTTCAGAGCCTCGGACAATGCTTTGGCATCCTCATACTTGCGTTGAGCGTTCGCTTCCGTCATGTATACTTCGAGCTGCGCTTCTTGCTCGAGCAGAGGCTGAAGCGTCGATGCCACATCTTCCTCTGCTTCCGTCGTTCCGCTCAGTCCGAGCGAGTCGAGATTCGTCTCTAGCACCTGCATCTTGACTGACCGTCGTTTGGCTTCCACCGCCCTCTTTTGCAACTTGGGCAGCGCTTGGAGCTTGAGCATCTCCTTGCCGAGGAATGCGGTGGCCGAGCGCGCTACGGCGCCCTGCACAGTAGCTTGCGAGCTGCCTTCTTCGCATGGCAGGCTGGAAAGTCGTTTTGACAGATGCTCGTATTGCTGGAACAGCGTCAAAAGATCCTTGTGCATCTTGATCAGTGGTGGCGGGGGATCGACCGGCTCGGCGACACTGTTCATATCAGTGACGCCTCTTCAAGATCCGAGGCACACATACGAAAGCTCCGACAGGGCGTCTTCGTAATCCGGCATGAGATTCTCGATTTCGGCTTGGAGATTCCGAAGCATGTGGTACAGCCTCGCGTAACCTCCCACTCGACTCCGATCGGCCATCTTCTGCTTGCGTCTGGGAGTCAGCCCGCTTCGCGCACACTCAGCGAGACGAGACGCACGAGACGGTCGCCCAGCATTCTCGGCACACCCTGATACCCCTGACCTGCACCTCTTTTGGCTGTTGGGGCAGAGGCAAGTCGCCATCACCCTTGCTCCCAGAGGAGCCAGCCGAGGAAGATGCGATGCTGACCCGGCTCCTTCGCTTCTCCAGTTTTGACCTGCCCGGACTACCTAGCGATGAGGCATCTTCTGGACCGGTCTTCATCCACCCCACGAATCCTTCCTCGACTTCCTCGCCCCGGCCGCTTTTCCAGTCGGCAACAAGCAGTAGCGAGCATTTCTCCTGTCTCGTACCCGGCGGTAGCAGGTCCTGCGATTTTGAGGTTGCAGGATGAGACACGGCAGAAGGGTCGGCCGGGGAGAAAAGCTGCACTTGTACCGCAAGCAGGGCCGGCGGAGTCGGAGGAAGCGAGCAGACAATGCGTCCGCAGACGCGACAGTGGTGTTTGCGATTTGACAATGAGAAAGACGATCTACCCGTGAGATCAAACAACATGACAGGGTAGACAACATACTGGCATATACGGCACTTTTTGACCTCAGCGTCATCCTCCCACTTGACGATTGCTTGTTCCGCAGCTGAACATTAGCTTGATGGTTAGGGCTATGTATAGTATTCACCTCGTTTGCGAGCATCTTCAGCAGCATTCGGCGGTGCCGTGGCGCCTTTCAGTCCCTTCCACATATCCCTGACTTTCATAGCATCTATTGCGCCGTCCAGAGATAACATCGAGCGTCGCTTCTCGCCTGTTGCAGATAAAAACGAGGAGTTGGAGGTGGACCTAGGTAAAGTAGGAAGCGGCGAATCGGTCATTGTCGTTGGGTTGAAGTGTAGCTCAACCAGCTGACGATAAGCATGTTTGTCCAATGCCGCCAAGGACTGACCTTGGCCCATCGCCTCCCCAGTCTACCTTCCTCTTTGTCCCGTTCATCGCTCCACTTGCGCCGCTCGTCCATATAGTCGGCGGTCCGGTCATTCCTGACGCCTTGAGGCTGAAAGCCAATCTTGTAAGGCATACCTGCCCGAAGGCCCCCGGCAGCATTGGTCGTCGCTCTCGAGCTGGAACGAGACACGCCGCCCGGCTGTGGAGAAACGCCGAATCCTATACTGGGGGACCTCGAATGGGCCGAGGCGGACGGACGGCGGGGATTGAGGTGGCTGGGACCATGCGGACCCGTATGTACCTGTTGAGGCGCAGCAGTCGAGGAGGAAGCGCGAGCCACGGAGGGGGCAGTAGGTACAGATGTGCTGGTCGCCGGATGAGAGATGCTCGGTCTAGACTGTGCCGAGTTGGGGGTGAGCCGAGCGAGGTTGCTCGGCTGAGGAATCTTGCGGCCCACCTGTATTGGCAGGTCCGAGGTTGATCTGCTCTGCAGAGCATTGGGCGGGGAGATGGAAGAACTGAGGCGAGGCAGCTGAGCGTGCGCCTCGCTCAGCGGAGGCGAGACCGATCCATTCGAGGACGAAGATATAGGCGGGGAAGTGGTAGCTGCGGACGCCGAAGCAGCGGCATTATTGAAGCTGCTCGGCCTGCTCAACCCAGCGCGCTGCAATCCCTCGGCGCCGATCTCGCCAATCCCACTCCCAACCGCACCGGCAACAGTCACCACGCCGTTCAACGTGTTACTAAGAAACTCGCGGCCCCTCCCTTCGCCCTTTGGCGCCCAGGTGTGCAGCCACGCCAGCGAGCGATCTGCCGCCGATTCGAATGAGTCAAAGGCCGGGTTGAGGTTGGTCGTGAATGACGACGAGCGCCGATGGTTCTCCGCCGCAGGCTGGGGTGGCTGAAGGGTGCCGAAGAGGTTGACGGACGAGCCGTTTGGCGTGGCGGTCAAGGAGGAATGATGCGATGACGAGTTGGACCCGGACGACGTTGGTCGTGGGGGCGGCTTGCTCCTTCCGAATCGCCTTGGCCCCGGCGGCGCCTGCGAGAGGGACATGATGGAGAGCCAGGAGGATCTATCTCGTCCACCGATGCGCCATCCTTCGTCTTGACAGTCGAGACTGTTGAGAAGCAAGAGCTAGAGAGTGGTCGACCGAGAGAGAACAGAGTTGGGTGGTCAGAGCCCGGACCCCGGCTGTCAGCAGCTGCGGTCCCGAGCGTTGGACCACGTGTCGTCGACCCTGAACAAAGTCGGTCCGGATTGAGCACCAAAGATTCAAAGATTCTCCATTCACCTCTATACAATCATCTTGCAAAATGGGTCGTTCGGCAAAGCTCATGAAGCGTCCGACACGCAAAGAAAAAGTCACGTCGAAGATCGCCAAAGCGAACAGCAAACCTCTTCCCCCGCCACCCCCGCCTCGGAAAGAAACCGAAGACGCTGGCGAGACATCAACAGGTCCAAAGAAGAGGAAGATGATGCGGGCCAAGGCTGAAAAGGTGAATCTCCTGACGTTGACTTGAACTCTCAGCTAACCAAGCAGAGGTTCGGCAAGGCATGATGCAACGACAATGAGTTTACAACAACACTACCAGTCACTACTCAGCGGCCGTCTCCGCCCGTCCGGCTACGTCTGAACGATCTTCTTTCCCCTGGACCGACAACAAAGACGCCTCTCCCTCTGCAAGCGGCAACTTTCTCGCCTTGACCTGCATCCATATCCTGTACATCTGCTTTCGCTCTTTCCGATTGACGATCTGTCGTCAGCTCGATCTGGTCCAAGTGACGAAACTCACCAATCGTCGATCTTCGCCCATTTGCAGAATGTCAAACATGTGCTCAGTGCCGGTCTCCTCTTCGAGAGCAGGTTCAACCAGCATTCCCTCGAGCTCGTCTTTTGTGAAAAAGTACACTCTTGTACCGTCACCGCGAATGTATAGATCAGGAATGCTCGGGTCAAGCAGGCGATCTTTCTTGACTCGCAGTTGCGCAAGGTCATGACGGCCGTAGTCTCGAATGAGCAGCAAACCTCCCGGCTTGAGTGCCTGAGCGTCAGTCAGGAGCAGAGCTGGAATCGCTGCCGGCGTACAGTGTACAGATTGTGTATCGCCTGCCGCCATTCTGAGGGGTGCAGAGCGGAGAGCACAAAAATCACGGTTATGACGTCGACCGTGCCGGGGTTGATGCCCTCGGGTAGCGACCATGTCCTCTCTTCTACCGGTTCTTCGGCTTCCGCAGCACTCGATGTGTCGGCGCCGTTGACCTGAGTCGTTTCGCTCTGGCGTTCTTTCAGAGCGAGTCTAGCCATGCGCTTCTGGATGATAGGACACGGTGCGCTACCAGGGAGCTCTGAGGCGGGACGATTCGCTGTCGCAGGTGAAGAAGTGATGTCCCATACTGAAGCTTGCAAACGGCCTTTGCCGTGCTCGGCGGTCGGGTACATTGCATTGGCCTTGACAACATCGATCGCAATCTTGGAGTAATCAGTAGCGAAGAGTTGGAGATCCGGGTTCTCGTTGTGGAACAGCAGAGGAAATACGGTATTCCCAGCGCCCTAATATCAGCCTCCCTTCCTCGTTCTCAGAAGAGGACATACACATCCGACCTCGAGGACTGTCTTGGGACCGGCCTGTTGGATGAGCTCTGCTGTCATCGACTCATAAGCATCACTTACGTCTGCTTCTGTGCATGCGACGAGCTCTGGAAACTCTAGTCTGAGCCATCCTCGATCCTTGAAGAAGCTGACGATGAGTTCAGAAGGTCTAGTCTAGGTAGGGCGACTGACGAGTGGGAATGCAAGGAGTAGAAGGTATTCCAATACGCTGCAGGAGTCGCGTTATATTGATCTTGCACATCAGCCGGGACCTGAGGCAGAGTTCATGGTCGCTCACCTCGGCGCTCAGCAGACACAGGGTTCTCAATCTGAAGCTGTTTGATCTCCTGAGCTCGCTTCTCAAAATCGTCCGGTAAGATGGCATGGTCCCTAGACGATCAGCGAGCCTACAAGGGTTCCAGCTTGGGGCCAGCGCACCAAGCGTTGTGAGACCACATGTCCTTGTCCTCGGTCAACAGCCTTGCACCGAATGTCGATCCAACGGGTGGACCATTCGGTTTGACCCATTTGTCTGCGACTGCCCCGGACGACAGGGGAGGCTTGAGCTGCGGTGGTGACGATCGGGAGGTAGACGCCTCTGCGTTGATCGCGACATCCATCTCGGCCATTCTGACGAGTCTCTGGCCGTATCTGCTTGCTGCCAAAGCCATTCAGTGACCATAAAGGTCTATGGAACTGCTGTCCAAACCAACTTTTGAGAGGTGCCTATCGGCGGTCGCCGTTAGGGCCGAAGTGAGCTATATCGCATGTATCGGCAGTTGTCGGCCGGAAAACCCCGATCATTGCTTTGAGCGATTAGACCCTGAAAGTGACGAACAACGAACAGAGAACCTCCATTCCCCCCCGAAGTCGTTGACTCTTTCTCACTTTTCTCAACATCTCTCGACGACCCGTCTCTCCTCGACAGGTAGCCTCGACCACCTCCTCACGATGCTCACTCCGTCCCTTCGTACCGCCGGCGCTTCGGTCGCTCGGAATGCCCTCCGAACACCCGTAGCGGCCATCCCGCGCCGGACCATGGCGTCGCTGGTCGACGAGAAGCGCGTGAGTAAAAGTTCAGGCGTTATAGTGGAATGACGACTGATGAGCAGCTTCCCTCAAAATTCGGTGGTACGCATCAATGTCGTTCAGATTGAGCTAGTAGCTGATGTCAGGCAAATACACCGTGACTCTCATTCCCGGTGACGGTATCGGAAACGAAGTTGCCGACTCTGTCAAGGAGATCTTTGACGCCCTCAAAGTGCCGGTAGTCTGGGAGCAGTACGACGTCTCGGGCGAGACCACTGGTGGAGAGGAGCTCTTCCAGCAGGCCATGGAGAGCTTGAAGAGGAACAAGGTGGGATTGAAGGGTGAGTCACACTTTCCGCTCCACTTGTGTGTGAGAGGAATGATTGCTGACCCTCAGGCATCCTCTTCACTCCTATCGACCAGACCGGACACAACTCGTGGAACGTGGCCATGCGTCAAACACTCGACATCTACGCTTCCGTTGTCGTCTGCAAGTCCCTCCCTGGATTCCCCACGCGTCACAAGGACGTCGACTTCGCCATCATCCGAGAGAACACCGAGGGAGAATATTCGGGTTTGGAGCACCAGTCTTTCCCCGGTGTCGTTGAGAGCTTGAAGGTGTCGACAAGGGCTAAGGCGGAGCGCATCGCCCGATTCGCCTTTGACTTTGCCGTGAAGAACAACAGGAAGGTGGGTCTTGGAGATGCAATGGGATATGGTGCATTGGCTGACTCCTCGCAGAAGGTCACCTGCGTCCACAAGGCCAACATCATGAAGCTCGGTGACGGTCTCTTCCTCAACACCTGCAAGCGTATCGCCGAGCAGGAGTACGGACACACCGGCATCAAATTCGAATCCATGATCGTGGACAACACCGCTATGCAACTCGTTTCGAAGCCTCAGCAGTTTGACGTCATGGTCATGGTGAGCTACTGTAGGAACGCCGGGATGGAGCTGACGAGTGAGCCCAACTTGTACGGTGCCATTTGCTCGAACATTGGCAGTGCACTGGTCGGCGGACCCGGTGTCGTCCCAGGATGCAACTTTGGTCGGGAATACGCTCTGTTCGAGATTGGCTGTCGTCACATTGGGTCAGTGAATCGTCATTCTCTTGCGCGATGTCTGACATCACAGTAAGGATATCATGGGCAAGAACAAGGCGAACCCTTCGGCCATGATCCTTTCTTCCACCATGATGCTCCGACACCTCGGCCTCGAGACCCAGGCCAACACCATCGCTTCGGCAGTATACGACGTCATCGCTGACGGCAAAGTGCGAACAAGCGACATGCACGGTGAGTCTGAATCGAGCCTTGCTGGTGGTGTGAGCTCATGAGAAGGCAACGCCTCCACGACCGAGTTCACCAAGGCTGTGCTCGACAAGGCCATGGCATAAAGAATCTGGGATCTGTTGATGATGTAGCCTGTCATAAAACCGACCATTGTCATGCAATGCCACTGCACGGACTGACCTCGGCTAAGATCGAAGTCTGACGAACTTGACGGGAAGTATAGCTGAAGCAACCTCTGACGTCTCGCACGGTCCCGACTCGAAGGGTAAGTCCCGGGCATGGAGTGCGTTTCTGGCTGCAACGCGTGAGAACGTCTTATGAGAGAAAGCCGGGACCCAATCATGGGCGTTTCAGGTCCAGCGAAGAAGGGTGAAAGGAGCGGTTTGCCGTCCATCGCGGTGCAGTCTATAAGAGAACGAGCGAGTCTCTGCACAGGCATAACCAGCGCTCTGCCATACAACTCATCTCTTAGCTGTACTCGCGATCATGGCACCTATCATCCTCAAGCTCTTTGTCAAACCCCGTCCAGAGTCGGGTCAGTGTGATCTCCGTCCGAACATATCGAGCGCGGCTCATCCTCCCGCAGCTCCAAAGCAAGATCCCGCAACGCCCGGCGCTAACCCTGCCTTGACTGCTGATAACAAGCCAGCCGTTCACTCGGCTGACACCTCGCCAACTACGACTCTCGTCGACCCTGCCTCGCCCGCCGGACAGGCGTTCTTCTCCTCACCGTCTCTGGCCGATGGGACTCCTGCAGAGCTCAGGGTACCACCGATCAGCTCTCAAGGTCAGCCACGAGCGGGATACGTGCTCAAGCTGAGTCAGGTGGCGCAAGACGGCTGACGACCGACGCGGATCCTATCTACATTTTGTCTAGAGAATGCATGAAAACGTGGATGTAAAAGGGGCCTTGAAGTGCGGGTCGTTCACGCCTGGCGCCTACGCGCTCTACGGCTTTGGGGGCGCTCTGATGAGTGAGGTAGCTGGCGCTCATAAGTCCCCAAAGCCCACGTCAGCTCGTCCGGCTGCAGACCGTGAAGGTCTGGACGAGAGCAGGTCCGTAAGCGCCATCCTGTGCTTACACCACTATATAGCTCCGACAGGGAAGTGCTAGTATACAGAGCATAGTGATAAGTGCGAGTATGTTCGGAGCCGGGACAGAGGGTCAAGCGAAGCGAGGTGCTGCTATAGTGATACACCTGACCACGGTTAAGAGCATTGGCGCACGGAGCGGATCTGAGAATACGCGCGAGCTGCTCGTGAGTCTGCTCGGGCGTCTCTGACTCTGAAGATATTTCGGACAGCTGGGCGAAGACGACCGCAGGGTCCAGCGTGTACGACGGACACCGCGTGGGCGTGTTCGTCGGAGGACAGATGCCCCTTGTGAAGGACAACAGGCGGGAATGGGCGGTGTAGTCGTAGACGCCTTCGTCCGGGTCGAGTATGGGGATTGAGTCGAGCTCGCTTAGGTCAAGACAAGGCGTTGAGGGTGGGCCGGTATCGTGAGAGCTGAGAGTGTTGTTGTTGTCGTCGTCGTCATTGTCATCGTCATACTGGATATTCGAGGGTCTTTGGGACATGGTGGCGACTAATGGCTCAGGGATGGTCAGTGGGCAAGGAGTGGAGTATTGGAGGCTGAGTCGAAGATCGTATGGGTCAAGCCCTGCGAGGTCTACTCATATACGCTTTGAGGAGCGCCGCGGGCTGGATGCCGTTGATATGTCGGCTTGGGTCGGCATGGTTGGGCGAATGAAGGCAGAAGTCCCGAAAGCAAAGGGGGAGATTGAGATTGCCACTTTCTCCAGTTGCCACATGCCTTCCACTCGCAGACCCGTTCCAGACATCCAAGTTACCATCTACTGTACCATCTACCATCTACCACTACCACTTTACCGTCTCCTCGCAGCTTCGCCGTCGGTGCGTATGATGTGCTAGCTCCGCACGCCCGCCAGAAGAATGGACCACTCGCCGAGCGGTTCCAGCACGGCGCCCGACGGCGCTACGGGCGACAGCGACGTCGACGCGCTGCTCGAGCTAGAGAGCCTAGATGCCGATAGTTTATTTGCCGCCTTGACAGGAGTGGAGAAGGCGAGTCTGTCCACTATATAAGGCCCGTTGTGTCTGCTCCTGCCCCGCGGCATGCGGCGTGACTACAGGGCTGGCGGGAGAAGCCCAGCCTGGGTCTTCGTGATCATGCAGCTGACGTCCAGGCCGTACCGGAGCTCTTACTCTGTGTCAAGCCCATCCTCGCACATCTATCAACCGCACCGAACAATGCACAGTCGCACTCCGCTCTGTCAGAAGAAGAGTCGGGCCTTCGTACGCGGGACAGCGTCGAACGCTATGTCGACCTCTTAGATGTAAGTCTGGAATCTATCAAGCCTTCCCCGTCTCCCTCTCCGTCTCTGTCTCTCATACTTCCCGCCGATCCGCAATCAGCGGACTGGCCAACCAATCCGGCCGCTCGCGTCCTGCGGGGATACGCACGCCGTGATGATCTCGCTGACAACAATGCAGAAGATCCAATATGTCCTACGGCAGACCATCTTCTACTTGCGGCATACGCGGGTCCCATCTACCACGCTCCGACCGCCAAAGAGCCTTCCGACCCCTTTTGCAACGCGGTTGCCCGGACCGAGCACCGATACTCTATCGAATGGGAATGCGGGCGAAGGAGCTGTTGATGAGGATGGCGAGGTGGAGCTGGGCCTGTACGCAAGTAGGATCGAGGCGCGTACTTTGAAGGAAATGGCAGCGGCTTTGAAGGTCCTGCAAGCTGCTGCGGGAAGAGCAGAAGCCGTGGACGGTGATGTGCCCATAGATCCAGTCGACCAGCCTCCAGATACAGGTTGATAGCGCATGCGACATGCAACGAACTCGCATGGACACGGTCATACATGCCTCGGCAGCTACGAAGTAGAGCTACGAGCTAAGGGATACGCATATGAGTACAGAAACGATCGGAACGAAAAGCCAACGACGTGGTTTTGGGGAAATGCGACAGTGCAGCTGTGTTCGCAGCAGGCAGAGCGCTGGTGTACGAAAAGTCTTGTCATGTATCCGCCATCTTGTCGGCCATCTTGTGGAAAGGTCGAGTCGAGTCGAGGTGCGATCGCTTAAGACCTCTCGCCACGGAGACGACGGGCGAGCTGGAGGTCCTTGGGCTGGATGGTGACACGCTTGGCGTGGATCGCAGCCAAGTTGGTGTCCTCGAAGAGAGAGACGAGGTAGGCCTCGGAAGCCTCCTGGAGCGCACCGATGGCCGAGGACTGGAAGCGCACTGCGAGTCAGTTGGATCCGCGACGTACAGGACTGTCAACTGACGGTCGGTCTTGAAGTCCTGGGCGATCTCACGGACGAGACGCTGGAAGGGGAGCTTGCGGATCAGAAGCTCGGTGGACCTGGCGCAATTAGCATGCGTGGTCTGACGATCGACTGAAGGAGTACTCACTTCTGGTATCGCCTGATCTCACGGAGAGCGACGGTACCGGGCCTGTACCTGTGGGGCTTCTTGACACCGCCAGTGGCCTGCTCGGGGTACTTGCGGGCAGCCTTGGTGGCGACTGGAAGTCAGTGACGGCTCATCATGTGCGGTGAAGGGGGAAGAGAGGGAAGACTCACGCTGCTTGCGGGGCGCCTTGCCACCGGTGGACTTTCGGGCAGTTTGCTACATGCTGTCAGTATGCTTGTCTCTCGTGGGGTGGGAGTCGACTTTGGTATGCATGAAGAGTGTGAGACGTCAAGTGGGGATGACAGGGAAGTGTGATGTGAAAGGTGGGATGAAAGGGTGGCGGGGCGGCGACGGGTTTGGGGGAGATGAGGTGGACAGGGGGTTGGGTGGCGACTCGATGCTGGGAAATGGCGACGGGAGGGTCAGGAGAGATTATGTGAGAGGATGCATGAAGAAGGGGAAGTGATGGCGAGGAGAAGGAGAAGGATGGTGAGGAGTAGGTCACGGGTGATTGGGTGGCTGAGTGGGTGGAGGAATCATCTCTACGGCTGAAGCGAGAATGAGGAGCGAGTATTCACCTTGGTGCGAGCTGTATGCATGCATCCGATAGAAGGAGGAGTAGCGTCAGCATCCTGGCCATGCATGCATGTGAAGAAATGGTATGCTCACCCATGTTGTTGCTTGATAAAAGGTGATCTTCTTGTGGTTATCGGTGAGTAGAAGAGTGATGATGATGAGAAAGAGAAGAGTGGTGGGGAAGAAGGGGAGGGTATGAGTATATTGGTCGATTCGAATTCTGATGTGCTCTCTCCGTGGTCTCTCTCCTCTCTGACACTTTGCATCGCCTGGTGGCAGCGCATGCACAGAATGCCCCGAACGCAGCAGTGGGATTCTGCACCCATCACGGCGTTTGCGGCGTTTTAGAACGTGGTACTCTGGTCTGGTGACTGTCGTGGGACGAATTTGGGGGTATTTGGGACCGGACAAGGTTGGACATAGCCGGTTGGGACCCATATCCCACCGAGAGGGGGGTCGAGATGGGGGTGAAGGGGAGGGTTGATGGAAGATTGGAGTCATAATCATCGGGTATGCCATGCATCGAGAGGGACCGTTGGATGCGCAACGATCTCCTCGCCAGCTCACAATTCGAATCATCCTCGAATGTGTCGTATGCATCGAGATGGACGACGAAAACAACAGGATCGTGAAAGAAAAGGAGGATTGGACCGAGTGCCACCTTTGGGCCCCGTCGCTAGTCCGCGGAGCAATTAGGATAGGTCATTAGCAAATCAGAATAGCCTCTCGCGGATCTATTTGTAATGGGTTACCAAGTTACCCATGTGTGGCGGACGGATTGTGGCACTCGAGCGGCACATTGTGTCACAAACGATCTAGTCGGTCGAAGAGCAAGCATGTGCTGCTGACACGACTGACACGACAGACTCTGTCGCTGACAATGCTGTTGGCACGAGGAATCACCTCGACATGCATATTCGCTGCGGTAACGGCGCTCTCATCTCCAGCCAATGAGGCTCACCTCCGGTGGCCCTTCTGTGCGCGAAAGGAGGGGGGGGGGGGGGCGCGACAATCGGCTGTCCGCACGTATGAAGATGGTCGCCAATACTCATACTCACAGTCATTATAGCATCCACCGTCTCCTCCACTAGCAAGTGATTCTCGTCTGCGGCTTGAGAAGCCAATATGTGGGACGTCCAGCTCGGATATACGACTCACAACGACGGCCCTCAGCACTGGGAGCTCGTCTTCCGTTACGACGGGAAAGCCGATGATGACTCGATGGATTGCGAGTGCCCTGACTGCGATTGTCAAGTTAAGTGCGAGTGCCCACCTTGCAACTGCCAGAAAGATTGTCGGTGCCCTCCCTGCGAATGCGATTGTCCGTGTCCCCCTTGCGACTGCGAGGAGGACGACTGTCCGTGCCCTCCCTGCGACTGTGAGGTGGTCTGTCAGTGCCCACCGTGCAACTGCGAGGTTCTCTGTCAATGCCCTCCCTGCAACTGTCCGGTGGATCATCAGTGCGCGGACTGGCCCAACTGTCCCTGCGGGCAGTTTGACGGCGACAACTTCGAGTACGACGAGGACGACGAGACCTTCACAGCCAAAAGTATCATTCACATCTGTCATATGCGCATCAACTCCCGTACCGGCGACCGCGACTTCGAACTCAAGTGGTTGGATCGCGAGAGTAGCCTGATAAAGTGCACCTCGACGTTCGGCACTTTCACCAACCAGCAGCTAGCAATGGTTGAAAGCATCTGCGCAAACGTCGACATACCCGAGAAGGGCTACGGCGATTGTCAGTCGTGGGTCAGAGACGCTCTCGAACAGATCGATTCACAAGGCGCCGCAGATCTGGACGAAGACTACGAGCATACTTTGAATTACATCGCGCTGAACCATAACCGCTGCGGCCTCTGCGGGGAAGAGTCAGATTCGGACGATGAACCGCAATCAGCATCAGCGGAGGAGTCGGACGAGGCCTCGGGTCAGGATTCGGGCAGGGAGGACGATACGAAGTCGGAACAGGAGTCGGATAAGGAGTTGGACAAGTCGGACAAAGAGTTGGACAACCAGTCGGGCAAAGAGTCGGACAGAGAGTCGGACAGAGTTTCGGACGGAGAGTCAGACAGAAAGTCAGACAGAGGGTCAGTCCAGGAGTCAGATAAGGAGAACGACGATTTGGACGAGGAGTCAGACCAGGAGTCGCGTCAAGAGTCGGACGCCGGATCGGGCAACGAGACAGCGTGATCGACTCCGGAGAGTGGCAGATTGTAGACCACAGAGATCATGCTCGCAGCTCTCGTACGTGCAACGATGAATGGCTCGTTATGTGACCAGTAACCAGTAAAATCAATGCCGGCTCATGGTGTGCATCGATCATCGCAGCGCAAGGAGAGGCGCCTGGCGTCAACTCAACGGCTCTGCGACCCGTCAGGTCGGCGCTGTCGACAATCGTGCAGGGACAGTCGTGCTGAGCCAGCAGCTTCCGCGAGCTCGACGTCGGCAGACCATTGCCGGGCCTCGTGCTCCACGTACGTGAGTCGCTTGGAGCCCTTCGGGTTGACTGGCCGAGCCGACCCATAGTCTGCCCAGGGACGAAAGATGCCCGCATATGCCTCCAGCCGCGCCGTGTACCAGCCCGCATACTCCCAATCGACCAGTCCTGAGAAACGCCAGCGACGTTCTACTTGCTCGCTCTCGTGACAATCGTCTGTTGACCCTGGCTGTTCCGCGACAGGCAATATCATGATGTTGCCGGCATGAAGATCCATGTGGCAGAATCGAATGGCCTGCGGACCGGTGGGCGAGAAGCTCTGGCCTTTGACCATGATCGTACCTGGGGGCTGCTCGGCATCTTGGCGGGTTATGCAGGCTAGTACATTGTCACGGATGTGATTCAGTATCTGCCCGTCTTCTCCGAGGAAGTCTGATAGGGAGACCGATCCATCCGTAGCAACGGTTTCCGGGATTGGGTGATTCACAAAATCGTCCAGCAGGGGTAGGTCGAGACATCGTCGTCCGTCGATGTCCGAAAAGCAGCCCGGGACCGGCGGATAGATGCCTTGTTGACGCAGGCACCCGTTGAGCCAATCCATCCAGGCGACTGCTTCCCGCAGTAGGTCGCTGCGGGTCCTGGAGTCCATCTCGAGGGGGAGGGGCTCAGACAGCGGGACGCCGGGGACGCGGGACATGATGATGACATTGCATGCGAGCAGCTTGAAGCCGCGTCTCTTTCGACGTGATTGAGGATTGCGAGGTGCTTCCAATGGCATGCGTGTTTCGGGCAAGCTGAAGAACGCGATCGGCTCTGGACATTTCGTGGACCGTGCCGACGCCGACCAAACGTACTGCAATGTTCTGTACTCGTACTCGTTGATTTCGGTGCCCAATTTGACGGCGACCTCCCTCCCGTCAGGCTGCAGCGTGGTGATATTGACGCATGCTTTGCTAAAGGATCTCGACGCTTCGTAACGCCAGTCGTGAGGGATCTCGATCTCGAATAGTGGTTCACCGGTCTTGGACGATACCTGATGAAGGACGGAGGACGTTGTGTGATTGGTCGAGTCGGCTTCAGATGTCATGTCGGTCGCGGTATGAAGAGAGAGATATCACACAGAAGAGTGCAATGATCGACATGACAGGTTGTCAGAGCGGTCAGTGATACCACGCTGCAAACATGTGCCTCCCCTTCTCAAACACACACACCAGCTAGTCTTCGCCAACCAGGATCGGAGCGGTCATGATGCACTCCCTAGTGTGATGTCAGTCATACTCGCCATCAGTGTCACTCTCTATGGTGATACTGACAGTCTTGCCGAGTTGTGAGATGCATGTAATCTGAGGGTTCCTATTCTTGGATCCGGGACGTGAAGGATGGTCAGAGCTGTGCCACGTCCACACGTCTCAAGTCCGCAGCCGCGTCGGTTCACACTTTCTTATTTCCTTCCTTTGTCCATCGCCTCTCTTTCTTCACAGGCTTCACCTCCTCCTCCCCCACGTCCCTCTTCGTCGTGGCTCGGGAAGGAAAGAACAACGGACGCATGATCAGCTCAACACGGTACATCTCTCTTCCTCCCACCTCATTCCTCTCGACCTGACCGGCAACTCCTGCTACACGTCCGCACCGCCCGATCTCACGCTAATGTCCAGCTGAGATCGCTTCGATGCAAAGGAATCCACCTCGACCCCTGTCCAGCTCCCCATACCCCTCGTCAGCTTCGCCTGTGCCTCCTGCTTCTTCCAGCTCGGCGTCTGCTTCTCCGGCAGCAGCAGCTCTTCGCCGCACCCTTCGAACTCCAGTCCCAAGCCACGAGGACGAGGACGACATCCTAGCGGACCCGCGACCTTGGGAGTCTCACGCTCATCCCAGAACATACGGATCGAAAGACAAGAGCACCGCCCCCGACCTGCCCCTGTACACGCCCGCAAGCGGTATGGTAGACGAGAACGAAGCTAGGAGGCGCTATGGCGAGAAGGAGTCGGCAGGCGCTGTATCTGAGAAGGAGGATCTGCTAGATGATCAGGGCAAGTGGGCAAAGGGCCATGGTGCCGGACCAGGATTTGGAGGCAGGCGAGGACTTCCACCACGGCAACGCCTCACGGGATGGGTGAGCCCACACAAGGGTAGGGGTTTGAGATCCGACTGACGTTCAGCGGGGGTTTATGGCCGAATACGACGAATGGGTGTGGACGGCGGTGTATACGCTGCTGAGTATGCTCACTCGGTACTGGAGAATAGGAGCCGCCAACTATGTGGTCTGGGACGAGGTGAGCATAGTTGAGACCGCCAAGCGCGAGCTGAATGGCCAGGCGCATTTTGGCAAGTTCGGCTCGCATTACATCAACCGCGACTTTTACTTTGACGTGCACCCACCGCTTGGCAAGATGCTGGTAGGACTGGCGGGCTTGTTATCCGGCTACAACGGTGGCTTTGAATTCAAGTCTGGAGTCGAGTACCCTCCTGAGGTGCCCTACACGGCTATGCGAGTCATGCTAGCGAGCTTCGGCGTCATGCTCGTCCCGATAGCATGGTGGACAGCTGGGGAATTCGGCTGGTCCAAGATGACGAGGCACTGGGTCACCATCTGCGTTCTCTGCGGTGCGTATACCGTCATGCTCTTGGCGAGGCTGACGAGGAAGATATCGGATGGTTGTGCATCTCGCGATTCATCCTTCTCGACTCGATGCTGCTGTTCTTCACTTTCACGACGGTCCTCGGTCTGGTCAAGTTCCACAATCAGCGCCACGACCCCTTTGGCGATGACTGGTGGCTGTGGCTGGCATTCACAGGATGGTCCATTGGCTGCGTGTGCAGTGTCAAATGGGTTGGGCAATTTGTTACTGCCCTGGTCGGGCTGTACACGATCGAGGATCTGTGGGACAAGTTTGGAGACCTGTCCATGCCGTTTGTGAGTCACCCAGGTGACTGCCATCCCGTATGCTGAGGTTCCTCAGAGGACCTATGTTCGCCATTGGGCTGCTCGTATCACCTGCCTAATCGTGTTTCCCTTCGTTGTCTACGCCTCATGCTTCAAAATTCACTTCATGATCCTGAACAGGTCCGGCCCCGGCGATGCTCAAATGTCCTCCTTGTTCCAAGCGCACCTGAGAGGGAACGACTTTGCCGAATCTCCACTCGAGGTTGCGTATGGCTCCAAACTCACTCTCAAGAACTTTGGCTACGGCGGTGGGCTGCTCCACTCGCACGTCCAGACCTTCCCCGTTGGATCGCTCCAGCAACAAGTCACATGCTACCACTACAAGGACGACAACAACCACTGGATCATTACGCCTGTATGGGAGGACAACCCCGTCGATCCTGATGGCCCTATACGCTTCCTGCAGGATGGGAACGAGTTGCGTCTTGTGCATCACTCGACCGGGCGGAATCTTCACAGCCACTCTATTGCCGCTCCCGTGACCAAGGAGAACTGGGAGGTGTCGGGCTACGGCAATGCTACCATTGGAGACGAGAACGACATTTGGATTGTCGAGGTCGTTGACGACACGCATCGGAGCAAGAAGGATCGGGGCGACGGTAGGATCCATTCCCTGACCACTCGAATGCGATTCCGACACAAGACTATCGGCTGCTATCTTCGAGCCGCGAATGCCGTCCTTCCGCAATGGGGCTTCAAGCAGGTGGAGGTGTCTTGCACTAAGGAGAATAACCCGAGAGATGTGCATACGTTCTGGAACGTCGAGTCGCACTGGAATGAACGCTGTGAGTCTTGGACTTCAGTTTGAGAGCGAGTCTAGCTGAGCGTCAGTACCGCCTGGAGACCTCAAGTTGTACAAATCGCCCTTCTGGCGGGACTTTGTTCATCTCAATGTCGCCATGTGGACATCCAACAACGCCCTCATCCCCGACCCAGACAAGGAGGACATCTTGGCATCAAAGCCGACTGACTGGCCTTTCTTGCATCTCGGTTTGCGAATGTGCGGATGGGGAGACGGCCAGATCAAGTTCTACCTGCTCGGTACGCCGATCATTTGGTGGTTCTCGAGCATCAGCTTGTTCCTCGGCCTTGGCGTCGCTTTCTGGTACGCCTTAAGAATGCAGAGGCAGTACCGGGACTGGGCGCCTGGAGAGTGGGATCATTTCTTGTACGTGGGCAAAGTGGCTTTCTTCGGATGGGCGCTACACTATCGTGAGTACTGCTACAGTCTCGGGCTGGGGTTGCGCTGATCTGTAGTGCCTTTCCTGATCATGGGCCGTGTCACATATCTGCACCACTACGTAAGGCCAGCTGCCATCGTCTATCGCGCCAGCTGACATGCAGCTGCCGACCCTTTGGTTCGCCGTGCTCATGGCTGGCCACGTTCTCGACCACCTCATCTTCTCGTCTCGGAAGCGTACGGCGCTTAACAAAACGATCTGGTTCGCCATATGGACTGGGCTGGTGGTGGTGAGCTTCTGGTGGTTCAAGGATCTAGCGCTGGGCGTGAGAGGTCCTGTGAACAGCCATTGGGGCTGGAGGTGGAGACAGAGCTGGAACGTGAGTCTGAGCAACTTATGAGTCCGGATCTGCTCGAGCTGACATGTAGATCTACAATTGACGAACTCTGCATATACATGACCAATAGACCCAACGCAACATGACATGCATCCATCGCATCTTTGTGTCAATGATACTTGTCATTGTGCGACGGTCCACATCTCGTATCGGTATTTGAGACCCTTCTCCTCGTTCTCTTCGGGTACGGAAAAACCGATCCAATCGCATAGGGCATCATGGCTTGCTCTGCGCCACGGTCCACCGAGGTGGTCCTGGAATGGGAAGGGGTCCAAGAAGGTATCGCACTCGACGTCGCTGAGTATACGTGTGAGAAGTACTCGTCTGCACAGCCGGGCGCTCGACTCGGAGGGGGACAAGGCGAGGTTGTACAGCTGCGCACCGCCGATCAAGAATGTCCGTCCGAGACTCTGGCCCGCACTGTCAAGCTCCCTCAGTGCCGCCTCCACCGACGAGTGCGAAGAGGTGTCAGGGCTCTGCCCACTGAGAATCAGCTTTGCTGTCTAGCCGCAGCTTGGAGAGCTGACACGTCAAAGCCAGATCGGGAAATGACGAGGTTCCGCCGTCCAGGTAAAGGTCGGAACTTTGGCGGGATCGACTCCCACGTCTTTCGACCCATAATCACAGCGTTGGTCGACGAACTCGGCGTCGAAGATGTAGCAGTGGATTCGGGTGGTGGTGGAAGACCAGAGTACGTTGTCACTGTTCTGGCGTTATGAGCGTCCCCCTCCTCCTCCTACCCGCCGGACTTACCTCGCGCGAAGTACTTCATCTCCCCTGGGAGACGCCATGGTAGACCGCCTGACTTGCCTATTCCGCCCGAGGTGGTCGCGGCGACTATGGCCGTTATTTCGCGGGACATGCTGCGTACCGTGTGGAGTGTCGTCTTGAGAGATTCGTAGTCTCGAGTGAGATGAGAGATGACTGCTGGGACGCGACGGCGCGTCGGTGACATCTCGTCAGTGAATGCAGAGCTTGTATGTGAGGGGATCGGATATATCTCCTCATGTCGCCTGAGAGTGCGTCATGGCCCTCCCATCTCCTACAGCCCGAGCTCTGTTCAATCTGCTCATATCCTCTGTAGTATCGGTCTCAGAGCCCGTCACGATGCCCGTGAGCAGCTACATACACGTGAAAGGTACAGCTGATCCACAGGCTTACCACTCTGCTTTCAACGACGACCCGGCCGTGCGCCAGGTCGGCAACATGGCCCTCTTGCCCATCAATACCAAGATACGGGGGCCGGCGCCGATAGCTGGTATGTGCTGCATCGCTGTGAAGAGGAGATATAGGGACTGATATGTAGCCGACCCAAATGAGCCCGACATTATCGAAGAGTCACTCGACCTGTACGTCATTGCATTGCACGCAGTTCTAAGGAAAGACGGCTGACGGGCACAGCTTCCGCGCCAACTGTCTTTTCCGCAACTTTGAGATCAAAGGTCCCGCCGACCGGCTGCTCATCTACCTCATCCTCTTCATCTCGGAATGCCTCACCAAGCTCGCTCCTCACCCTGGCCGTCCAAGCCCCGGGTACCAAGAGGCGACCAAGCAGTTGTCGACGCTGTCGGTCGATACGTTTGCACTGCCGGGCGACGCCGCTTTCCCTCTTAACAGCTTGTACCACCCTCCTGCGAACCGATTGGATGCAGGTGAGTCTGGCCAGTCTCAGAGTGGATGTCGCTGATTGGCATAGACGCTCTGCGGTCTTATCTTACTCAGACGAGACAGGAGCTGGCTATAAGGCTGTGCGACCGCCTTTACCCGCACGAGCAGGTGTTGGGCGCGGATGGGCAGCCGACTGGGCAGACGGGACCGAGGGCTACCAAGCCGAGCAAGTGGTGGATGGCGTTCCAGAAGCGGCGGTGGGCTTCAGCTGCTTCAGATGCTTGAGCCGAGCTGACAATGCAGATTCATGAACCGTACTCTTGGTAGCGCATAAATATGTGCGATGTGCGATGTGCTCAGCAGTATCCCGTGCTGGGTTGTCGCGAGTGGGGAGATTCCAGTAAGGGGTAGTAGAGGGAGAAGAACAAGAAGCATGTCGTGCAGCGGCACTATACCCATGAACCCAGTCCTCGCTTGTCTCGACACTGCCCGTCCCCCTAACATTGACGCAACTCCGGCTGCTTGAGCACACGCATGCTTTCTCAAGCGCGACATCTGCAACATGTCGAGAGAAGATGCTACGAATACAACGCCAAAGGATCTTCCCCATGGTCGGGGATATGAAAGGACTGTCACCTCGCCAACTGGCGACTTGCATATATATGTACCAGGCCAGGCTGGGGAGATTGCGTACGACCAGCCTGCTTCACTCCACGCCATTGATAGTCTCCCGCTGACCGCTTAATCTTACTCACAACCTCAGACATTCACGATGGTCATCGATGCCAAGATCAACGACACCGCTCCCCAGGCTGCTGACGGATTCGACAATCCTTCTCCGCCCATCATCACCATCACGCCACCCACTCTCGCCTCTCGCTCCCTAGACAACAACGATAACGCCGGCCCTCGAGCCCCTCAGGCTGATGGCATGGCACTTGACAATGAATCCAACGATGCCGAGATCGTCCGAGCCGGCGACTGCGCCGGCACCACAGCCAACGCCAAACCCATCAGCATCCCACCCGCACCTCAACCCGCAATGGGCGTATTCGAGCCGTACGCCTCTTGGGCGCATACGCCCTCCCTACTCCCTGCCCTCTGTGGCCATCTCAAGCTGCTTCACCCAGCTACGCCAGATCCAGTCATCGCATTCGTCGCACAACGTCTTCTGTCCGCCGACCGCCCCTACGGGTTTAGCGGCTCGTGGCAACCTGTCCAGGCGTGCGAGATGAAGCTCTGCGGGCTGGAGAAGGACGCTGCGAAGGGTGTGGAGAGGAAGAGTGATACCGAGGGTCGGCAGGTCGATTTGCGCGTCGAGAGGATGTATGGGGCTGCTCGGGACAGCTGGGAGGTCCTGGTGCACAGGCGCGATGCTGGTACCGCTACAGCCACGAGATCCAGCATCTAGATTCTTATCCCTCGTATCACTACCATGCATATACCTTCTACCCACACGTCACATGTCCATCTTGGTGACTGCTGCTTTGCATCTGCCTCTGCAGCTGCCGCGAAGACTCGCTGCATCGCATCGCTTGAATTGCTGGGTGCCAAGTGACACTCTTCGCCGAACACCGCCTCCCTCGCCTCGCAGCCCGTCACACTCGACCGCGCGCCGTTGGATTCATTTCACCTTGCGTTTCATCGTTGCTTTCTCTCCTGGAAAGCAAGCATCCTTCATACACTGAACATATCTGTTCACACTACAAAGCTTGTCTGTCAGATCTGTAGCGCTAGTCTGTCGCTGGTCGTCACCGGCAGAGTCGTCACGCAACTCGGATCGAATCACCGGCTTCAAACAACCAAAACACCACCACACGACACACGACCTCACGACCATTGTTGTCTGTGCTCCGCGACTTTCACTGTCCAGTCAGCACAGTGCCTCCTCCCATCGCTCGTCTTCCTGTGCAGCTGTAGCATCGTCGCTGCTTCTCTCCTTCAGGCTCAGTACGACTAGCTCGCTCGACGCTCGCCTGCCGGTGATCTATCTGCCTGGCCTTGACGCGCCGGAGGAGCACAGCGGTGCACCATGGCCGATGCCTTTGCCCGCATGCCGGGCTTTGGCGCCCAGCTCATCGATCCCAAGTTTTGCTGTTGCGGCGAGTCTCTTCGTTGTCGTTGCATTCGCATGTGAGCTGACGAGCAGCAATACCGCTGGTCAATGCTGGGATATATACCGTCCTCGCCGAGATGACGGCCTTGGGTCTGGGCGTGGGGGTCTTGGCCATCGCTACTCCCGATGGTGAGTCAGCTGTCTCCTGACCTATGGGAAGCTGATCGTCTCAGTGGTCGGAGCTAGTTTCCCCACGTTCGCCAAATACATCTTTGCCATCACTTGCTTCCTCGTCGCCCTCTGTCAACCAGTGGGCTTTGTGGGCATCTACCGCGTACGTTCCTGCCGTCGTGCGCGAGAGAGAGAACACGTCGCTAAGTCTGTAGGAAAAGACGAAGACGTTCAAGTGGTACACTCTTATCAACTTCTTCGCCCATGCCGCGGCATTCAGCACGGCCGCCGCGCTCATCATTGTCTCTGCTACCTCGCACACAAAGGCGATGAACCAATGCGAATCGAACTTCTTCTCGGCGTCCTCGTCATCGTCGTCTGTCGCCAACTCCACCCTGAGCGGTCAGAGCGAGACACTATGTAACGCGTTTGCTTGGGCAGACGTGGGTATCATGGGCGGACTCTGGGTGCTGCTCTTCCTCGTGCAGGCGTATTTCCTATAGTCCGTCAACCACACTACCTCTAACACGTAGAAACGCGAGTGCTGACGGTCAGTGTCACCCGGTCTTACTCCACTTCGCAGGTATCCGACCACAAACTCTACCACTCTGTCTACTCTGAGAACCCCGAAGCATTCACCATGTCCATCCTGCGGTCGTCGAGGTACAACCCCGGCTCGGTGTACAACAACATGCCACTACCCCGCGACAACAAGCCTGAAGACACGACATGGGACGCGCGCCCGTCAACAGACTCGTTTGCCGATCCGTCAGCACCCGGTCCGAGCGCCGGAGGTTACTACGACGATCAGGCGGCGTACGCGGCGGGCCACAGGAGGATGTATAGTGACAGCCCGCTCAAGCACAGTCAGTCGCAGTACGACGACGCGTTCGAGGGTGGTGAGGGCAACCAGGCTGGTCACGGCAGCTATGGACACGGGCAGTACGACACATCTGCAGGCGATACGGGGTACCCGCCTTCCGCACCGCAAGGTAGACCGCAGAGCCAGTATGGCGGTCTGTACCCCCAGCGCCAGAGCCAGAACTACGACCAGGCCCCCGCGCCGTCGTACTCTTCGGGCGGGTACGCATTTGCTGCACCCGGCGGAGGTTATGTCGAACATCCTTCTGAGGCGGCGTCGAGGGATCCCGGACCGACGCCGACGGTGAACGATTATTATTCCAGTGGTCAAGGGGGAGGTTACGCGGGCGATGGTGGGCTGCGCAGGCCGGACGAGGTGCAGAGCCATCCGGGTCGGTCTTATTGAGGTTCATTAGGGAAGGGGGCGTGCTGATGTGTTCAGCGGAGGGGATGATGGGTCGGAAGAGCCCGCGCAGATAGAGTTATCCCAGATCATCGAGATACCCACGAAACGACCAAATGATATAGGGACAATGTGATGCTGTCAGACTGTCATGTCGTAATGTCATACTGTCATGATGCCATGATGCATAAATGTACAATCGTGATATGCTATGATGCAGGGTATGCCCAATGCAGGGATTGTATGCGAAGAAAAGTTGCCAAGGTGCTGTATGTATGGAGTGGACCTCAGGAAGGTAATTGCGAAAGCAGGTCGAATCGTCCGCCGCGTCCGCCGTCCATCTTGATGTTCGTATCTTTCGTCTGTCTGTGGCTCGAGCGCTTGGAACCCGTCTGCCATGGTGCTTGGACATGCTTGACCTGTCCCTCTATTACCACTTCGAGGCCGACCACACACTCCTCCAGCCCCTCCACGACGGCCGCCCAGACCCGCTTGAAAATCTTGCCTTCTTCCGCCGTCCAAGTCCATTCGTCCCCGACTGGCGTGTCGCCATTCAAGAGCGTATGTATGGCCGTGCCGGAAACAAAGACGAACGGGATCAAGTGCGTAAGACGATCGTTGGCGGGCACAGGAGGGTCGTCGGGTCTAGGAGGCTGTAGAAGCAGAGATTGCGCGAGAAGGTGTGCGTCTGTAAAGGTAGCTTGGAGCTGTGCCACAAGTTGACAATTCCGGTTGGTGAGAATTGGAGATGTCGGTGCTGGAGAGTCCACTGAATTGATGGAATCAGGTTGACGGGTCCATGCTGCCCATGAGCCGATACATCCTCGCAGGACAGCCTCGAGTTCGTTTCGTCGCCAGAACTGAGGTTGCTTCTCCCGCTCGGACGCGAGACGCAGTGCCGTCCGAATGCCCGCTGCAAGAGGGTGGAATGCTCGGGGGAGAGCACGGACAGAGGGCGTATCCGAGCGCAGCGCAGCAAGGTAGGCTTGAAGACGGTTCTCCACTGGCTGGAGAGGGATCGGGTCGACGCCCGTTTCGAGAGGTGAAGGAAGCAGTCGGGTGCGCGGGACGAGGCGGTTCCCCGATCTGACCCATTCTGTCATCTGCCTGACGGGCTCTGAGGGTGCAATTGGAGGTTCAACTGTCGGATCCAACGTGGACGTATGCCCGACATCGTCCAACTTGGGAGACGATTGGTCGTCTTTCGCAATGTACTCGTCGACAAGAGTCGTGCTAGATGTCGAGGGAGCTCCGTCGGCTACGCCCAATATCGCATCCAGGACCTCGTCAGGGTGCTTGACGACGTTTTCGCATGAGTCAGCTGCTGTACGTTCGTCGATGTCGCTATCATCCTCCTCGGACTCTGGCTCCGGCTCGGGGTACGTCAAACCACCAAGGGCTTGATCCGCTATTTCCCAAGCCTTCATTCTGACATCTTGCAGCGTCTCGCTCGCCTTGAGACTCGCCATGCTTGGATCTTCCAACACGTTCCATAGGTAGACCCTGGCAGGGTAAAGGAATCCGTGCGTTACAGAGGGGATGAGACCCCGTCGTGCCGCCCTTGCATAGGCTCTTCGGCCTCGCAACACTGGCAAGTCCGAATCGTCTGTGTCGGACCGTGGACACGACTCTTCCCCGCAAAATGGGAAAATGTCGCAACAGACCTCTCCACTTGGCAGGATGTATGGCATCGTCGCCTCGAGAAGTGCATCCACGAGCGCTTCTTGTTGAGCCGAGGCATCGAAAGGTCGGACGAGCAATTTCTGGACGACAGAATTGACGAATCCGACAGCGCGATCGGCGGAATGAGCGGCCGACATATGTTGCGAGAGGTACTGTTCTCGAATGACACGGGCGATGAGGTCAATCTTCTGCGTATGGGCTAGAGATGGGTCATCAAGATGCCACGCGACAGACGACGGGGTATAGTCATTGCCGCATAGACTTGCAAAAAGCGGCAAGACCGAAGGAGGGATGCGAAGACGCTGACACAGAAGCTGGGGTGGGATGAAGGTGACGACCAGAGTGGGGCATTGCATATCGAGGGGCGGCAGTAAGGGAGACCCTCGGGGCCCCTGTGAGCGGCGAGGCGGAGTGACCGTTTGGAACCCATCGGGACTGCCGCGATCGCTTGCGCGATCGGCGACCGTTGGTCCCTCGATCCAGGTCAACATATCAAGCGGAGCGTACCCCTTGAATCGTTTGCCGCCCCGAGACAGGATAAGATAGTCCGAGTCCCGCCCGAAGACATAGCCTCCCGTCCTCTCGGCAATCACAACGCACATGGCATCTGCCTCCCCCTGGGGCACGAAGTGGGTAGCCACCCCTTCGGACTCGAGCGCATGAATGAACGCGTGCGAGGTGAACGGCGGCAATATGACATCGTCTTTCCAGCCGAATGGACGCGAGCGCGAAGCCGGACGCGTCGAGTAGAACAGCCTTGCAGACGCGATGTGCTTCTCCAGCCTCTGAATCATAGTCGCGTGCTTCGCCGGGGGCGAGGCGCCTTGATTCTCAGCTTTGACCGCAGTCTCCAACGCGATCTAGGGACACGAACCATCGAAAACGAATAGAGGCTCGAGCCCCACCTGACGCCATGATCTGACAAGATGTCGTGTCACACGATAGAACCGAAGGTATTCTCCGCCGCTGCCCCAGGGAATGTGGCTGTCAAGGTAAAGCGAGTAGATGATGCTAAGCATAAGCCCAATTGTTGCGCTTCGGCCATCTGTCGTGCTAGCTCAGGTCTCGACGTGGCGAGGCGTGAGAAGCAGCACCAGGGAAGGGGTAGCTGTAAAAGCTCACCTCCAGGCGTCTATCACTGCGATAGTGAGATCCGGCCTCGGAGTGGGCGACGCCGTCGCCGATGCAGGGGATGAGGAACCACCCTCTCCGTCGTTGACGCGTTCCGCAGCATCTTGTACGTGGCCGAATTGATCAAATTGAGCCGAACGGCAGAGCGATTGGCGATTGTCCTTGAGGAACGTGGTCAGACCACGAACACCCATGACCGCTGAGAGACGTGGTTTGCTGGCTAGCTGTTCATGCGTGCTGCGTGTTCACTGTAGCTGAGCCGTCCGAGCACCGAGTCGGAGCCGGTCGGAGGGGGTCCGAAGCCAGTGCCGGCGGTGAGTGTCAAACGCAGAAGAGTTCGGCGAGCGTGATACGAAAAATTGGTAGTTATCTCGGTCGGACGCAAAACACGCGGGCGCCGAACCGGCAAGGCTTGAGACGCCCCTGCCGAATCTTTGGTGGTGGTGGCGGCGGGTCTTTGAAGCGGGAGGCGAAGGGCAGTGCAAACGGTGCAGCCAATGCAAGAGAGCGGAGAGAGAGAGAGGTAGAGGAAGATGTAAAATTGCAAAATCGCTCAAACCCGAGATGATGGAAGAGGCGTTTCGAGTTGTGTGCCTGACTAAGCGTGATTAGGCTAATATCTTCTAATCCCTCCCTCCCCCTTACAGCCCTGTCGTCATGTGAGGTGTCGGAGGATTAGACGTGGGGATTTGTAATTGTAGGAGGATTTCTTCGGTGGTTTTTAGGGCATTCCTGGGGCACAAGGACGTCGATCCTGATAACCTCGTCGGCCCCTCCTCCCTTTGTCTGCTCGCAGAGTAGAAGCTTCAAAGGAGAGCAATAGCAGCTGCCCCTCGCATCATCGCCGCCGCCGATAGACCTACGGCGATACCCTCGAAACCCCCCCTCTCATCTCCCCCCCGTCCCTCCCTCGTGATGACCGTCGGTCTGTGCATAGGGTAAGTAACGCCGAGACCCCCGGGAGCAGTAGCAGGAGCAGCAGGAGCAACAGGACAGAAGAGAGAGAAAGAAGACGAGAAACGCCACTCCCGAACTTGGCTCTTCCACCTTGTTCCCACATCGCGTCACCACCACCTCTCAAGCCTCACACCCGGCTGCTAAATCGACTGAAAATATCCTCTTTGAGTACGGGAGGCTTGAAGAAAGACTCGTGTGTCTTCGACCGCGACTGCGGGTGTGGGATTCTAGGTCGTTGTTGACGTACACGAGGGATCAGCAGAGAACGAGAAAACAGGGCACAAGCACGTAAACGTAACCCCCCGTAGCCTGCTTTTTGGCGAGGAGCGGAACACGTATCCGAACAGAACAAGAAGAGGCGTCCGGGGGGGAGGTGAAAGACGAGGAAAAAAGAGAGAAAGCAAGGAGCAAGTTGTCGCCATATTCGCCGAACTCCGAAGGCCTTGCCCCTCTCTCTCTGTCTCTACAGCTAGCTAGACCTTGGACCTCCAAGCGACGTTACCAGAGTTCTTGCTCTTCTCAATTACAGCAGCAGCGAAAGCTCTCTCCCAGGGTTACCCCCTCAACGGCCCGAGAAAGGGAAAAAACGAGGTTGACGAACCCGACCGAGTCTACGCCGAGGCTCCGTAGCAGAGCAGCAGAGCAGAGCCATAGACGTTGCATCAGCAGCTCCTCTCGCGCCTTGCTCGTTTGAGCCTACGGCTTTGGCAAGCGCGGGTCCCATTGACGCATCACCACCCGCGACTCTCATCGCTCAGATCCGTTTCCGGCATTGGACCCGAATCCTCCAGCCAGCGGTGGTTCGCGCCTTCGGTTTCTTTTTCGTTGATCACCTCGTTCGATATAGCTGCCTCTCTCCCCCCTCTCCCCTCGTCCTCAGCCCTGGTGTATCTTGCCGCCCCGAATCCGCGACTGCGACCAACGGCATCGCATAGAAGAACAGGATCAGATCAAGCTACATCACCCCTGCTTTTTCCTCCCCCCTGTTCATCGTCACCCTCGGCGTCGGACGGTGCGATTCCGACATAGCTCCTTTTGCCTCGGGGGGCTCGGACATGGACGCACATAACCAAACATGGCAGAGGCAAGGGCGGCAGGGGTCTTCTTCATCTTCCTCTCATCCACACAATCACCACATCCCATATCAGCCAAACGAAGAGGACCCTTTGCACACCCATCAGCCCTTGCTGTATCACACGTCCGCACCCTACGATCACTGGACAGGCGAGCCGCCACTGCCACTCGGATCTTCCACCATGGCGTACGGCAGACAGTCCCGACCGGAGATGCCCAATTCCAATTCAATCTCGAGCGGAGAGAGCTCCACACGTCTCGAGACGCCCAGAGAGCCCCCCCACACGCAACTGGAGAGACAGGGGTCGGATCCAACCCTAGATGACAAGTGAGTCTCGGTCCCTCGTCCCGTGCGGCTAGGTGTGAATGGTGACTGACCGCTCCGCAGCAGTCAAGATGAACATCAGGATTCGGGTGAGTAGACCATTGCGCGTGTAAGCCCCGCAGCGCTGATCACCAAGGGGCCTCGTCAAAGTCAAAGTCAAATTCCAACTCGAATCCAACAGTACCGGGACCTTCTCTCAAAAGGGGAATGTGAGTTCTCTTATCATGAACCACGAACCCGGCCTGACGATTAGGGCTTGTGGCTTTTGCAGAAGACGGAAATTGGTACGCTTGCTTCATGTTGATTTTGAAGAAGGGCAGCTGAACTTTAGCGATGCTCGGGCACGCGGCCGGTGTGTACGAATTGTGAGAAATTCAACAAGGTGTGCGAGTATGGACAGCCGTCAAAGGGTGAGACGCGCGACATTTGGGCTACCCGCGCAAGCTCACCTTGCAGCGGCCATGAACGAGTACGTCCAACATGTCGGCCCGGGGCCCGACATGATCCCCTCAGCGTTCAGCTCGGCACCACTTCCGCATCCACACGGAACAGGCTTGGGAGACGCTGGTGATAGCTATTTCGGGCCAACAGGATCGCTCCTCGACCCGTCTACTACGCTTTACTCACAGACGGGTCTGCAGCAGTCATTCGCACCAGACTTCACCTTCGCGTCGCTGACAGGCTTGGACTCGACTCCTCCGCAGAGCTTCTCAGGGTGGTCGACACATCCAGGTGTCTCCGTTGGATCTCTCACGCAAGCGCAGATATCCCCAGACTCTTTCCTGCAAGGATCCAGCCTCTCCTCGTCGGAGTACGCCACACCGTACACCCAGCAATACGTCAACCCGGCCGCTGTGCTTCCGCCAGCATCCGCACCACCTGTCCTGCCAACACAGTCAACTCCGCAGCAGAACGAGTACCCATTCTTGCCTGAAATGGGTGCGTCGGCATACACCACTCCGGTACAGCTCGAAGGCCAAGCCCACCCGACTCCTCCCATGCAGTCCGCCGTGCTGCAGGCACAGGCATTGGGCTTACGGCGCCCATCGATTCAGCTTCCAAGCAAGTCTCATCAGTCGACGCCGATCAGCTCTTCGTCAGACCTTCTCGTTAGCCCGGCTCCTCATAGCACGAAGCCTGCAGATGGACGCGACGTCACGTTGCTGTACTCCGGCGCAGAGCCAGAGATGACAACAGACGTGGACAGTCTCACGGAACGTCTCGGGGAATTCCTGTTCAGCCCGAACGAGAGCGTAATCGAGGAACCGACCATGGCCAAGAGGAAAAGGTCCTTGAAACCGTTCAAGTCCCGCGTCCCGTCAGGGCGAAATGGCGAAGGTGGCTCATCATCGAGAGCCGAGTCGGATGGTCTAACGGATGCCCAGCGGCAGATTCAGTATGTGGCTCCGTCGGGATTCAGCTATTTGCTCACTCTCAGTCTTGACATTTTCTTGCAAAACCACAAACTCTTCTTCGACATGTCGATACCACGTTTCAAGTACCGCATGACGTTCAACGATCGTCGACGGCCATCCTTGGCATTCCTGCACGCCATCTACTTGTGGACGACCCGAATGATGCACCCTGGCCCGCCCACTGCCGCGGAGACATTCCATTTCCAGGCAGCCTGCAAGCACATGAACGCGTCCGCGGCGATGGGGGACCGTTTACTTGACACCATTCGGGCAGCCATGCTCATCGCGACGCACTCGTACACCCGGGGGCACAATCATCAAGGCTGGCTCGCTGCTGGCTATGCCATGACGTAAGTCATCGTCGTCATCTCCTTGACGTAACATTTCAATGCTTTCTCTCCGCAAAATGGTCCGTGCAATGGGCTGACCCTCTACAGTTTGTGCGCCTCGACCGGACTTCACCGTATTCCCTCGTGCATCTTCAACCCCGAACCACCGCAGAATCCTCTACTCCGCCAGCGAGTCTTCCTCCTTCCGCCGCCCGAAGACGCGCTGGAGTTGGGTGAACGCATACACCTTTTCTGGTCATGTTATGCCATCGACCGTTGCGGCGCCTTGGCTACCGGCTTCCCCTCGAGCATCCGCGACGAGGATATCACCACGCCATGGCCGAGACCTCTGTTCGATATTGCTTCCGGTACCGTTTCGGCCAGAGACGACCTGACCGTCCGTGATCTGTACCGCAAGTCGAGCGACACAACGGGCGTGTCAAATGCCCCATACATTCGCTGGCTGCAATGCACCGCGCTCCTTGAACGCGCCTCCAAGCTTGCATTGGCGGAAGCCGAGGAGGATTCTGAGCACACTCGGCAGTGGAACAACTACCGTCTGGCGCAACATCCAGCGCCTGCCCCGCCGGCATGGCTCGAACAGCCTAAATACCGCAACCCAAAGGCGTCTGCAGAGATCAGACACGGTCTCGAGCTTTTCTACTCGACGTGGGGTGATGATGGCGTCTTCCCGGTCGACAGGAAACGCAAGGCAGTCATGGACGGCGGAAACGAGCCTGATATCCCGGCCAAAGTTGTGGTACTCCACCACATGCTTGCCGGGACGCATCTGCTGCTGCACGATGTGAATGCGCTCGAGGCGGAGAACAAGGAGGCTCTAATTGGCGCAAGGAAGAGCGTGTTGCTCTTGAGGGAAATGGCACCCATGGTGAGTCTTACTGCATTTGCTTTCGAAAGTATCTGTGCTGATAGATGTAGCCGGACACCGAGGTCGAGCCCATCGTCATTCTTGTCTGGAGCCTGGTGACGAAAACACTTCTTCGGGAAATGCACCGATTGAGGTTGGCAGGCGATATAATGGGTCAGTGTTCTGCTTCGACCCGAGAAGACACACTGATCTTCACAGGCTCGACGACGTGCGAGGAAGATGCCAATGTCGTGATCGCCGAGCTGCTGCGTATCGGCGCGCACAATCATGTTTCGTGAGTTGTCGTCTTCTCTTCAAGCTGCCAGAAAACCCGGGTAATGGAGCGACGCTGATATGTTCCCAGGCGGACTCATGCCAATGCAATGGACTCGCTCAAGCGTCATGTCATCAACACGACGAGCGGTCTCGCTTCGGCGGCGTCTTCGCAAGCGCCTGTATTCACCATGCCGTTTGCCCGGCCTGGCGAGTACTACCAACAATATTAGATGGGATCTGCGAGTGCCGCGTCTCGGCGAGGCAGATGGGGAGGCTGGGGGGAAAAGAGGACGAGTGATCGTCCTGCGAAACCTACATCTACCTGTTTTTAGAATGTCTTAGCTCATATTTTGTCTCGTGTTGTAGCACTAGTCTTCGAGAGAGAGAAGCCCTCTCCCTGCAGCATTATATGCATCTAGACCACCGAAATCTATCTTTCACCATCTTCAGACATCCCCAATCTATCGTTGTCCGACACATTGATCGATATATCCCTCGCCCCATCCTACACCTCCGACCACTGCCAGCACGCAGATATGTCCCATCACCACGCTCGTCACTACGTAGAACCACCGCCAGGCTTTGTTCCTGATAGCACGGGACTCGACGGCAAACGTGCTGACCGTTGTGAGACACCCGCAGAACCCCTGCTGTAGCGCGTACAGCCCGTTACATCCCACACCGCCCAGTCCAGGCCGACGCTGCGCCGCAAATACGCCGGCGATAATGAGCGAACCGGGGATATTGACGAGGAACGTGCCCATAGGGAAGCGGTCGACGAATGGGCGGCGCGTGTTGATGTTGGCAAGGAGGAATCGCAGCATGGCCCCTGGTGGCGAGAGCAGCAGGGCGAATGTGACGCGGTGTCGCCATGACACGGGGCCGAGAAAGTAGATGAGGAGCGCGGCGAGGTATGACAGGACGGCGGTACTGATCGTCCCGATGTCGAGCCAGAATGTTAGGCCTGATAGGGGATTGCGGGGCTCGTATGGTTCTTCGGGATCTTCCATGTCCATCTCGCCGAAGCCTTCGGTCTGATCGCCATTGGCGATCTGTCCAGGAAGGTCGGCGGACGAGTTGGACGAAGCGGGAGACGCCTTGGGCGGCTGGTTCATCGGTATGATACCCTTCAGCCAGTGTACCGGCAGTGGCGGGACGAGTGCCGCGAGGTGTTCGCCTAGAATCAGAGATGCGAGCGAGATGGCCATGGTGGAGAGCGAGTAGGCGACACCGTCCACGGTCTAGAGGTCAGCGTTTGCGCCGAGTAGGCTGGAAGGGCAGTGGGAACTCACATCGTGTAGACCTTTGCGGTTGTAGTTGTCGAAATTTGCAAATGCCGAGTATCCCTCGAGCATCCACGATGAGAAGGTGGTCACGCTGCCAGCGATGCCCGTGGTGAAGAACGTATACAGTGGTGGGTATCTATCCTCCATCAGCTACGATACGGCAGAGTCATGGCCAGCAAGATGAGCTCACATCTCGACCACCTCGTTCTTGCGGCCCAATGCGAAACCCATGATCCCACAACCGACACCCTGCGCCCACGCAAGGGGAAAGATGATGCTCCCATCGTACGTCGCCAGCGCTTCCAGTCCAAGTCGTATCAACAACCCCAACATGCTCGCCAACACGAGCCCGGAGTAATGTGCGGCAAGACGGGTGTGCGTGACCTCTTCCACTGGCGGAGGCACGTTGTCTCCCGGCTGCGGCGGCGATGGCGGACGGGGCGGACGAGGTAGCTCGGGATCTTCGTGCGATGTCACATGGTTCAGGCTCTCGGGCGAGATGTGCGACAGACGGCTGACCCGGCGGGACAGGTGAGACGTGTGAGACCCGCGCGACATGGTAGAGTACAGCGGGTGCATCGTGTGGCCCATATCTCTCTCGGGAGAGAAGTGTGTGTGCGCATCGGGCGATGTGGGCGAGTGGTCGGGCGGGTACAAGGGGGATGGAGGGGAGTACGGGTTGATGGTCGATAGTTGTGTCAGGGGGATCGGTCGGGTCGGGACAGGCGTCGAAGGCCCATCTGCCCCTCCTCCTTGCGACGCCATGTCGGGATGGGGTCTATTTGGCTCTTGAACTGCTGCACAAGGCTCGAACTGCAATGTATTGACCTACATGCCAACGAGTCAATGGTGAGATGCTACTCGCAGTAAATTTAGTTTGTTGTCACCTTGTCATCCTGGCCTAAAATGGTGGGTGGCGGCTGTTCCTATTTTACCGGTCATCACCATGCGTCAAAGTAGGTGAAATCTGTGCATGGACAAGAAACGTATGATGTATCACAACATGTTGAGATGGATAGCATGGTAGAATCCCCAGATGTCTGCCTGCTCGGCTACGTCGTGCCCGTTGAATGGGCTTTTATCCTCTAGCTCCTCACTCCGTCACACCTCGTCTCCTTAAACAATATCCCATAGGTCCTCCTGCAGAAGTCAGCCGAGCGTACGAGTTACATCAGATGATCGACTGACCATGGCGCAGGTAAACTTGCCACAAGCCACCGAAGCAGATAGCGAGTACTCGCTAATCGAGATCTTTTGATCCACATAGGCGTCTGCAAAGTTGTCCGCCCTGGAACATCAGCTTTAAATGAGCGATTGAGCAGCTAGATGGGACTCGCCCTCGTGCCATTGCACCGACAAACACGGCTATCGAGTGAGTTTCCGGCAAGCCCTTGACAAATTCTGATAGACGAATGGTAGGTGCGTCGGCGGATAGGGCTGTCTATAAGCACCGAGACCTCACGAGGATCCAGGCGGCAGACTCACTGAGCTTGATGGTGTTGGTGGGGAAGTGGTCGGTGACAGGGTTACGGATAACTCGCAGCAGCTTCTCTGATCCGCGTACACCTCGGATGCTCAGGTTGTGTAGCAATTGCACTGGATGTCAGTCACCAGCAACTTCGGATCAAGCATATGCGAGGACGTACCCATGAGACCCGAGAAGCGCTTGAATGTTCGGGGTATACGGACGCTTGGGTTGACCTCGATGAGGGTGCCCTTGGCGGTATGGATGTAGACCTGCAGCAAACCGGCCTTGTTCAAGGGCGAGTCGAGGAGGGTAAGGAGGCACTGCCTATCAGCAACGATGCGCCAGACAAGACTTGTCGTCTCCGAGAGGGGTGGGGCTCACCTGATGTGTGATGTCCGGTCGAGCATCCGCAATATCCCTCCCCGTCTTGGCCAGGATACCCTGGTGATCGTCACAATTGAGCAAGGCATACTTCGCTTCTTTTCCAGAGGCGTTCTTCCCCCCGCTTCCCGACGACAAGCGATACGTCTCGAGACACGCCTGGCTAAGCACGACAATGAGTCTCCTCGTAGTCTCCTTCGCCTCCGCGCCCTTGGGCACCCTCGCCGCCTGCGGCACAAAGTCGGCTCCCACACCGGGTCGACGAGACCCAGGAAGAGGTTTCGTCCACTTGGCACTGCTCACAGCGCTGTTCACTGCCTGTCGTGTCTCCTCGTCCAGCTCGACGGCGCCTGTCCCAGTGGCCGCCTCGCCCGCTTCGCCATTCGACTCTTTGCGCACGTGAGGGTGCGCAGAGGATGAGGGTGCCGAAGGGTCGGGACCGTCGAATGGCGAGGATTGGCGATTACGCTTGGCGGCCTTGAGGGGACGAGCGGGGAGAGCATGTCGACCGGTGTAGGTGGGCGGAGCGGCCGGCCGAGGTTCGAACGGTTTCGCCTCGGCGGACAGCTGGGCTCCTGCACTGGCAGAGCTGCTTGTTCCCATGGACGGTCGGGATCCAGAGCCGGACGCCCGTCGCTTGGCCGCAGATCTTTCGGGCATGCTTGGGGAGTGCAGATATGTGTTGATGTTATGAAGAGTGCTGCTTGAAGAGAAGAAGGGGATTGAGTTGAAATTTCAGAAACGACCCTGAAATCATTCTCGCTGCAATCCGACCGGCCGATGCTGACATTCACTCATCTGTCGACATACACTTCAATCACGATCTCAATCTCAGACATGATCATCATCATAAATACACCCATGCATCACGACGTGTACAAGGATACGCCCTAAGCAGCGTGGAGGATGTCGAGGAACTCCTTGCCGGCAGTTCCGCTCGGCACAGACTTCTTGACCGAACCCTTGGCCTTGCGCTCCTGGCGCAACAGCTCTTGTCGGCGCAGGGTCTTGGCGTAGGGGTTGAGACGGAAAAGAATGGCTTTGTTGCGGAGAGGGTTCTTCTTCTGGGTGAAGGGGCCTGTACAATCAGCCTTTGTTCGCATACGGTATGGCGAGGAGGCTCACGCTTCTGGGTGGCCTGGCCAGCGGGGCGGACAACGGACTGGATCTCGTCCGAGTTGATGAGGCCGGTGACGTCCGAGGTGGTGATCTTGGCGAGGGGAAGGCTGCCAGTCAGAGGATGATCTTGTGCAGGCTAGAGGGGCAACTCACGTGAAGCCAGACTTCTTCTCGTAGACCTCGTCGAGGGCGGCAATGGCGGACTCGGTCCAGATGATGAAGCGGCCGACGTGGCCACCGGGGGCGAGCTGGAGGAGGTTGAGCGAGTCAACGGGGCAGGTCTCGACACCGGGGAGGTTCTTGAAGGCGCGGACGAGACCCTCGTCCTTGCCGTAGACGACCAAGGGGCCGCGACGCTGCCTGTATCGCCTGTTCCTCATCTTGCCCTTGCCGGCGCGGATCTTGCGCGAGTTGGAGACCTTGCTGACGTCGGCCTGGGCGCTGAGCGCCTTGAGGAGCTCGACGGCGGCCTTGGTCTTGGTGGTGCTCTCGATCGAGGACGAAACGACGAGGGGAACCTCCTGGATCTGCTCGATGCGGTGGCCACGGGCGAGGACGAGCGAGGGGAGGGCAGAGGCAGCGAGAGCAGAGGCGACGGCGAATCGCTTCTGGTTCTGGTTGACCTTGACGTGCCACTTCCTCCAGGTCTTGGTGGGCGCGAACATGCGACCGCCTCGGCACATGTTACCGAAAGCACCCTGGCCGGAGCGCTGGGTACCACCACCACCGACACGGGGGATACGGGCGACGGCACGACCAGTACCCCAGGACTCGGCAGAGGTCTGGTGACCGGCGTTCTCGGCGACGGCGTAAGCCTGACGACGGTTCTTGTTCATGGACTCTGCAAGAATCAGTCAAATGTCCAAGATGTTCCTCTTCCCTCGCCCGTTTCTGTCTCTCGCGATCCTCAGTTCGTCATGCTCCATTCCTGATATCGCCGATATGCGTCCCGTACCATATCCCACAACTCCAGACGACCAGAACAGAAGCAGATACCCACTGTGAACCTGCTGCACGACGTCGAGACGGATGGGGGCCGTGAAGACGGTGGGGAGGGGCAGAGAGCCGGAGCTCTCGCCAGTGGCGGACCACACAGTGACGGTCGGGCGGGCGGCCATGTTGTCGACTCGTCTAGAAGCTATAAAGACTTGACGGATAGAGAAAGAAAGAGCCCCTTCTTGGCCGTTGACATTGACATCGAAAACGCACAGGATCAGCCTCGGCGTTTGTCGGAAAATTTCGAAAAGCCCCCCACTGTGGATTTGTGGCACATTTGTCGCACATGGTGGATATCTTTACGAGGCATGAGGTCTGATGCATAGCTGATACTGTCTATGCACAATGTATACCCGAGATTCAAATTCAGCGTTGCCCGCCCTGTAAAAATTAGCAAGACATCAACACAGGTCATCACGCGGAGACTGACCAGCTGCTGCAGCAGACTGCCTATACTTGTGGCCGGCGGAGGGGCAGGGTTTGAGCCATACCCCCCACCCGATTGCCCGTATTGCTGTGGAGGTGCTTGCGAGGGCGCTTGCATCATTGATAGAACATTCGGTGGGATGGTCACTCCGGCAGGAGCTCCAACTGGAGCAGGCGGCGAGTAATGGGATTGACTTTGCTGTGGGGTCGAGTGTGATGCATTGGGTCCGGAGTACGTCGGTTGAGCAGGCGCGTATGAGGAGCTCGCAGGGGGTCCGTAGCCTTGCGAGGGAAGAGGCGGGTACTGCGACATAGGACTGAAATGTGGGGTCGAAGCCGCAGGCTGCTGAGGAGGTGTAGGAGCGGCAACTGCTCCTCCGAGGGAAGCGAGGAGTTGCTGTATCTTCCTCGCTTCCTCAAGCTTTCCATCCGCAGGCTGGAAATCAGCTTTGTCACCGCGGTTTGGGGACACGCACAGGTGCAGCAGCAGGTGGGGCCATGTCATACCTCCCTGCCGGTGGGGGCATCGATTCTCGTCTGTTGGGAGGGACAACGGGACCGGCAGCGTCGTATCGTCCTGGAAGCGGCGGCCCAGGAGACGGTCCAGGAGGACCGCGATCGTACCGCGAGGGACCGCCGGAACCTTTGATCAGTAGGAGATAATGGGTCCGGCAGGAAGGAACTTACCACGGCGGTCGGAAAGCCGAGGATCGCTGCGCTGGCGATTTTCATGAGCATCTGCTCGCGGCGGGAAGTGCGATGATTGAGGTGGTCCGGCTGGAGGGCCAGATGGAGGCGGAGCGTAACCTCGAACTTCACCATACGATGGTCCCTCTCCGCTGCGGTGAGGTGGACGTCCCCCTCGATGCTCAAAATCACGATCTTGCCGCCCTCCACCCGGTGTCAGACCTCGATCGAAATTATTTTGTGCAGCAGCTTGAGGAGGAGCTGGAGACGGCGCCGGCGCATAGGATCCTTGCCCATACTGAGGTCCGCTCTGATATGGTCGACTGTTTGCCGGAGCCTCGTATGCTCGAGTCGATGGAGGAGGCATAGTACCCGCAGCGCTGCGGCTATCAGCGATTTCTCTTGATACTGCCACGTCTACTTACGGAGGAGGCGGAGGAGCTTCTTCACCAACATCGTCCCAAACAAAGTCGACGTGCAGTCTGCTCTCGCCAAAGACAGCAGTGTCCATTGAATCGACAAAGCGAACGGCTGCTCGACTGTCGTAAAATTCGACCACTTTTTGGCTGAGTTATCAGCAAATGATCAGCTGCGCGTGCGGTGGATGACATACTTCGGATTGGACGTAGCTAGGACAGCTTTGACCTCTCCGAAGTCCGCGGCACACCTGCGAAGGCTTTGCTCATTCAAGTCACGCTGGAGGTGCAGGGTACACATGACTGATCCCTGATTGCTCTCTCTGCTGCACTTGCCCTGCAGCTCGTCAGCCTTCGGAAGACTGTAGTGCACGTCGATCTGGTATCAGCAGTTGGACCAAGATTTGACCATCAATCCCACTGCTCGAGGGCCGAGCACGGTGTTGTGCATGGCATCACGAGCCTTCTGAGCAGCTCGGAGGTCATACTGCACCATCAACGTTTGCTCATATCATGCTTGGAAAACGCACGTATGTGAGAAAAAGCATTCCACGTCGCTGGATGATGTCGAAAACTTTCTGAAAAGGCCCAAAAGCCTCAAAGCGGGACAGCAGATCTTGGGTGTTTGTTTCGTACTGAGAGTCAGCATGCTACGTCTGTCAAGGGCAAGGACTTGCGGTTATATTTCTCACGAATAGCGTGCGGCAAGGTCTTTCCTTCGCGATGCGCGCGTCCACTGTAGAGTGCTCTGAGGCTCGAGGTGGGGGCGCTGGGACGGCATTCGGAGCGACTGGATACGGCGGGGCTGGCCGGACGGGCGGGCCTTGATTGACCTGCTGGTCGTACTGACCTCGGTCACCAAGAGGTCGTCCTCCTCGGCCTGAGAGTGAGTTCACTGAGAAGACGGTCGAGCGATGCAGTTATGCGCAAGAAAAAACAGGTATTGATTGCTCCCGCTTCCTTAAAGATTCTGAAGCAGCGGGATCCTAGTCCTTCATGCCCTTAGAAGGCGGCTTAGACCTTACAGAACCGCAAGGGAAGCGACAATGAACCAATAGACCTTGTCCTGCTCGGCGGACAATCTCACTTCGGCAAGCTCAAGGATCTTGGATGCTGACGAGAACCTTCGACTTGGCAGAGAAACTTAGACTCACCTAGCGGACTGCGAGCACGATTTTTGCGGCGTCTACCGGGACCTCCTTGACCGCCCCGACCAGGCCCGTGATCGGGCGGTGGGCGAGCGGGAGGCGGTCGGACGTCTGCGCCGAAATGGGCTCCGGGACCGTTAGAGTACTGTGATGGATGCTGCTGATATTGTTGAGGAGGAGGAAGATACGGCTGCTGATGGAGCGGGGGAGCCTCACGATTCACGCCATAGCTCGGACCGACGTTGGGGCTGGGGTCATACGGTGGCCCATAACTGCTTTGTCCGGGACCTCCATATCCATTCTGAGGCGGTCGTGACTGGGGCGGGTAGGGCGCATACCCCCCACTGGGTCCGTTATAGCTCATTTTACTCCAATCTCCTCTCTGGCTTGCGGTGATCGTGTTCCGTCTGAACAAGTGCGTGCTTTCGTAGACTCGTACCGGTTGGCGCTCTCAGAAGGGCGGACAGCTCAACTTATCCTCACCAACGAAATCGACCGCTTCAGTCTCGAGACTATGCCGGGCACCTCATGCTGGGATGAAGACAGGTTTGGAGAGGCGTGAGCGATGGAGCGTCTGTCTGCCAATGTGGAAAGGCGCGTGTGGTATGGACTGACCCAACATCTTGCCTTCCTCTCCTGTCCAGTGAACTCCGGCAACTGCTGAGACGAATACGTAATCTCAACACCGCACCCTTCTTCCGGCCGACGCCGCCGCCACCCATTGTATCATCGCTCACCTACGACACTACTCGACGCATCTCTTCGATCGCATAGACTTCCATTCACAAGCTTGAGCAGCCGCATACCTGAGGAGGTCACAACCGCAACGATATGTCTCGAACAACATCATTCAAGCTTGTATTGCTAGGTCAGTAACTGTTCCGCAGCACATGGGTTACAGACCCCCCAACTGAGGGTCGGCCACACGAGGCAGCCTTCCCTCGTCGGGCCAGGGGTCACAAGTACGATGAAATGGCTGTCACTGATCATCAGGAGAGTCGGCGGTGGGCAAGAGCAGCCTGGTACTGAGATTTGTACGTCCAACTATCTTCGCTGGGCTACCTGGCTGACGGTGGCGCAGGTCCGCAACGAGTTCTCAGATTTCAGGTATGTTATCGTCTAGTTCATGACATTCCACAGACGCTGACGAGGCAGAGAGTCGACCATAGGTCTGTCCAGTCCTACCATGTTCTTGACACCACTGACACGATCCCTTTGTTCTCCCTGACAGGCGGTACGTGCCATGAGTCGATAAGCAGGGCCCCGGCTCACATACCAGCCGCATTCCTCACACAGACCGTATCGCTCGACGAGAACACCTCCATCAAGTTTGAGATATGGGACACCGTAGGCTTCTGGTTGGGCGTCGGGCTTGCTCTGACAACCAGGCGGGACAAGAACGGTACAAATCGCTAGCACCAATCTATTTCCGCAATTCGAACGCAGCTGTCATTGCATATGATATCACGCAGGTGAGTTTCGAGTCATCGATGATATGGCGTCTTGCTGATAGTCCAGCCGCCAGAGGTAGGAGGCAACATCATTCGATGTGAGCGAATCATTGACAGTAGACCTCATTCGAGAAGGCAAAGATGTGGGTTCGCGAGTTGCAGCGTCAAGCAGACCCATCGATCGTCATCATGCTCGTAGGCAACAAGACCGACCTCGAATCACAACGCAAGACTCCTCGAGAGATGGGTGAACAGTATGCTCAGGAAGAGGGGCTGCTGTTTGCCGAGGCGAGCGCGAAGACTGGTGAGGGTGTAGAGGAACTCTTCATGGCAATTGGTCAGTCTTCTTGACTATTGCTCCACATGTCGTTGACTTTGCAGCCAAGAAATTGCCTCTCAATGCTCCCACACCAAGAGCTGTTCAAGGCAAGCAGGGAGTCAAAGTGGCTGACCAGAAAGAAGACACACCTTCTGCTTGCACCTGCTAGTCGGCTCAAGAGCTTTATCGGATTAGGTAGATCAGCCCCAGTTGTATAGCTATATCTGTCTGTGTGTCATGTATACCTTGTTTTGTCACAATGTCGAACATACAAGACAGACGCAGAAGGATAAAGACAGTGACTCGGAAGACAGTGACGCTGATCGTTGGAGTTTGTATGGCATCCGATGATGTCCGCTGCCAAACGCATCACTTCGTACTTCTTCGGTAGTACAACGGTTAGTATATCCGCTTCTCACGGTCGTGCTGCGCGGGTGACCAGGGTTCGACTCCCTGCCGGAGAACACTTTTTGCCCGACCTGTCGTGCGTTTATGCACTGAAAGCTTGGATGGCTCTGTGTTTTGCGAGCTGTGTGTAAAAGCAAAGGTGCGATGTCATGCAGCAGATGATATGCGAATGAGATGAGATGATGCGATATGACGGGCCGGACCGGTGGAGATTGAAGGGGGATGGGTGTGTGTAATTCAGGGTTCAAGGCAGTCCCGGGGCCCAGTTGCCCGATTGGATGGCTGACAAGTCGTGTGCCACCCCCGCGAATCGCCTATCTTGGTCGTCTCGTCCTTGCCCCCCAACTCTATACGCGTAACCACCCATCCCCTTTCCTCTTCTCTTTCATTTCATTCATTCACATACCACCCACCTCATCACATCCACCGCCATCTAGCATCGTTGTATCATCCCATCAGTAGCATCTTGTAACACCACTCCAACATCATGCGCTCCACCGCGCTCCTGGCACTCTTGCCATGTCTCGCCACCCTCGCCACCACCTCGGCCCACCCACATCACGCCAAGCACCCTCACCATGACGACCACCACCCGTCGAGCAAAGTGCGCAAGTCGCTGTCGTTCGGCCCGTCTCACTCGCACGCCCAGTACGAGGTGCTATCAGAGCCCTTCGTCGCCGCTGCAAGCCTGACGGGCGACGTCGATCCCAAGGTTATCGGTGCTCAGTGGATCGCTGATAAGGTCGGCGGCGAAGAGGGCGTTTCGTTTTACCTTCGACCGGACGTGAGTTGCTATTCTCCTGACAGGTGATTCTATGCTCATGTCAGACTTATACCGACCCTCGCACCCTTATCACCCACGTCTATGCCCGGCAGCTCATCAACGGCCTAGAGGTATCTGATGGCGACATCAACGTCAACGTTGACCGAGACGGTCGGATCCTTTCCTGGGGTTCCTCATTCCACCCAGGCTCGGTGAGTGCCTTCGACGTCCAGGCCTCTGGTGCGGTCTCCGGCGAAACAGCCAAGGTTTGCCAGACGCTCGAGTCCTCTATCGCCACTCAGAAGGAGGAGATCCACCGCCTCAAGAACCTTCGCGACGGCGAGAAAGGGCCCTGGAAGTTGGTCAAAG
The DNA here is from genome assembly GCA_024343385.1 of Tremella yokohamensis. Classification (NCBI taxonomy): domain Eukaryota; kingdom Fungi; phylum Basidiomycota; class Tremellomycetes; order Tremellales; family Tremellaceae; genus Tremella; species Tremella yokohamensis. The sequence goes on along the minus strand of BRDC01000034.1, from coordinate 76,066 downwards.
CCGCCGCACAGATGGTCTACGGGGGCTTCGCCTCATCGCCTGACTCCGAGGAGGCCTTTGACGAGCACTCCTTCAGGCAGCTGAAGAAGAACATGCGCCACATGAAGCAGCACTACCGCGCCGTCTGCAAGGATGCAGGCGTCAAGCCGCTCGGTATCAACGCCGATGGTATGATGGGGCCGGTCGATGCCCTCGTCAGCCTTCTTCCCCGTCTCACCACACGAGACGAGCGCAAAGGAATCGAAGACGCCCCTCTTTCGGCCGAAGACTTCGAGACCACCCCCCTCCACCACCTTGCGCCCAAGCCTGCGCCAAACGAGCCCGTCACCGAGATCATTTCCGGTGCCGGTCTCGCCAAAGCCGGCGTCGTAGACAACGTGCCCGCTAGGCTCATGTACACCCAGACCTCGGACGGCGAACCCCGAGTTGTTTGGAAATTCGAGGTCCAGAAGCGTGACAGCTGGTACGAGGCATACGTCGATGTTTCGACAGGCGAGCTCCTCAGAATTGTCGATTGGGCCAGCGACTTTACTTGGGACCCCATTGACAAGCTCATGAAGGGCGGCAAGCAGAAGCCTCTTCCGCCTCCCACCGACATCGAACCTTACTCGTACCAAGTCTTCCCTTGGGGTGGGTCCTTCCTCCTTGCGATTGTCGTATTGCTAATGATGCAGGCGTCAACGACCCCATGACTGGCAACCTTACCGTGGTCACCAAGCCTTGGGATAAGGCTGCTTCGCCTCTCGGCTGGCACACAATTCCCACATCTGCCAACCCCTGGACGACCCACTTCCCTGGCACAAACGTGACTGGCAACTCGACTACGTTCTACACCACCGCCGGTAACAACGTCATTGCCCACGAGGACTGGGAGGGTCAGAACAACTACATCACCAACTACAGACCCGTCAACTCGTCGATGGCGTTCGTGTACGACTACGGAGAGCCCGACGGTCTCGCTCCCAAGGAATACATCGACATGGTCGTTACCCAGCTGTTCTACACCAGTAACACCTACCACGACTTGCTGTACCGACTTGGCTTCGACGAGATTTCCGGCAACTTCCAGGCTCACAACTTCGGTCTTGGTGGTCGCGGCGGTGACCCGGTCATTTGCAATGCTCAGGACGGCTCGGGCTACAACAACGCCAACTTCATGACTCCTCCAGACGGCACTCCTCCTCGGATGAGGATGTACGTTTGGGACACTGCCACGCCCTACCGTGACGGCGATCTTGAGGCTGGTATTGTCATTCACGAGTACAGGTAAGCTACTTGATCTCCCTCGGACATCGATATTGACTATGTAGCCATGGTCTCTCCACTCGTCTTACTGGTGGTCCCGCCAACTCGGGCTGTCTCGGCTACGGCGAGGCCGGTGGTATGGGTGAAGGCTGGGGAGACGCCATCGCAACTCTCATTCGACAGATCATGGAGCACAAGAACTTTGTGTAAGTCTCGCCCATCCCTGGCCTTTCAACTATACTGACAATCCAGGAACGGTACCGACACTTTTGCCATGGGCGCATGGGCTGCCAACCGCGGCACTGGTATCCGCAACTACATGTACTCTAGCAACTCTACCACCAACCCGTCGACTTACAAGACTCTTGACCGACCCGGCTACTGGGGCGTCCACGCCATCGGTGAGGTCTGGGCAGAGTTCCTCTTTGTCATGACTCAGCGTCTCGTCGAGAAGTACGGCTTCTCTTCCACGCTCTTCCCGCCTGAGGACGTAAGCGAGCCCAACGACTACTATGTCAACCCTCAATCCTTCGACGCCGCGGGTCGCCCGGTTCCGCTCGTCCCCAAGCACGGCAACACCCTTGCCCTGCAGCTCGTCATCGACGCCATGAAGCTTCAGCCCTGCCGACCGAGCTTCTTCAATGCGCGAGACGCCATTATCCAGGCCGACCAGATCAGGACTGGTGGACAGAACGCCTGTCTCATCTGGAAGGCGTTTGCCGAGCGCGGCTTGGGCGAAGACGCTACCGTCATTGGCCAGACCCCTTGGGGCGGTGGTGTCAGGAGCGACGGGTTCGCCATCCCGTCCAAGATCTGCAAGAAGAAGGAGTAGAGGGGTGGAGGAGTGTGGATATCTCGTCACGAGTGCTGAGGCCCCATCGACGTAGACGCTAGACCTGCTCAAGACAGCCGGTGCGAGGAGGAGATTCAACGTGTGTAGGTTAGACGTGCGGTGTTTTCTGTACGAGACGTGGTTGTGAATGCATTGTACGTGCTGGCTCGAAGGCGATCCGGGCATCTGAATATGGTACAGTTTATTGTGATTGTCTTCGCACATGTCTCGGCCCCCCGGACTCATCGTCAGCTGGCGAACTTTTGCCAGAGAGTGTACAGACGTGTTGTTGTTCATTGATCAATCAGAATTGACCAACGTCTGATCAGTCGTCCTGGGCTTCTTCCTCTTTGTCGTGTGGCCGGACTTGGAAAGGTCGACCTCGGCTTTGGTACTTGAGTGGGGCTTCTGCTTGGGGGCTCCCTCGGCTGGTAGAGTCGGTGCGGCGGCGGGGACGGGATGGTCGACCGAGTCATCCTCGACAGCTTTGTGAAGCGACTTGGCCGCTACACATCAGCTCGCTACTTGTGGTCCACTAGCGCTCATACTGCGTTCGGCCTCAATGATCTTGGCGCGAGACGCGGAAGTCTCTTCCTTGTACTTGCCGAGCTTGTCGAGATCGGCGAAGATCTCAGCTAGGATCGCCTGGATAGATGCGTCGAGCTCTTTGAGGCGACTGAAAGACCCGACGAGGTTCTTGCGCCCAGCGATGTATTGCGCGGTGAAATCCGCATACATCTTCTCGCTGGCCATGAGTCTGGACAGCTCGAGAGACATACAATAATCGACGCGTTGCAGGGTGGCGACGTACCGTGCGGTATCATACTTCCTCTGCACGTCCTTCATCTTGCTCTCCTACGCGTGAGCTATGCCGAGCGGATACCGGTTGCTGTGTCACTGACCAGCCTCTGTAACACCTTCTGCCCTTCGCGCACGGCTTTATCGCATTTGTTCGCCCGTCGGGCGAATATGTTGTCTGCAGCTGAGTGCTATCCACAGGCTGTTCGACGACAATAGCACACCTTCCACTTTGCGTAGCAATTTCTCTGACAAGCTTTTCGGCGTCAGCGAGATCTGGCTCGCTATGATCTTGAACGGGACGCGGGTGGCGAGTGAGCAAGAGGATGGAGGGTAGAGCTCACAAGTCTTCGATGTGTTCTGAGGATGCGGACGCATCTGATGCGCGCCGTTTCTTGGGCATGGCACTGAGCTCGGATGCTACCCTTCGTCGGAGTGTCGAGGTTGGCGAGAGGAAAGAGAAGTGAACGGAAAGAACGACGCAAATGATATCTTCACGTAGAGTCAGTGCGCAAGTCAGCGAGCAAATGTCTGTGCGCAACGACGACCATCCTTTGGACGGTGAGCTGGCAGATGACGTCAGTCGTCAGTCCGCAAAGACGAGCATCAGACACAATCATACAATGCCCAAACATCTAGACAAGTGCTCTACTTGCTGCTGCTGTAATTTCCCTTTCTTTCCCTTCCCCCAGTCTACTCTTCCCTCTTCCGCTTCAGACCTGCAAATAGGCTGGCGAGATCTCCGCTTGGTGCGGCGGAACCCTCAGCGCCCGGCTTGCCGTGCAGCACAATCTGTCGCAACAAAGTGTTCTCCGACTCGAGACGTTGCTTCTGAGCGGTGAGCTCGGCAACTTGTGCCTGCAGGATTTCTAAGATATGTCAGCCAAGCACGCCAGTCTGCGACCCGAGAAACACACTGTTCTGCTGCTCGACTGCTTGTTCCCTCTCCTTCTTCTTCGCACGGAAGCGGGCGGATGCCTCGGTATTCCGTCTCCGCTTGTCCTCCTGAATGGTGGCGGTGTCTGCTCCCAGTTGCTTCAATCGCTTCGCTCCGGTGACTCGCTCCTCTGACTCGTCGTCGTCTTCCTCGATCGGCTCTGGACGAGGGATGATGTCGGCAGTGTTGATGCCGGCGAGTCCAGCGGACAGAGGTGTACGAGGGGTAGGAGCGCTGCTCGAGGCGACTGCGGGCGAATAGTTGACGTTGAATGGATATGGAAGGCCTGCAGTGGGCTCCGCGGGCATGCCGGCGTTCGGATCAGAGACAAACTTGGCGATGAAGTCCGAAAGGCTCGGTGCGGCGTCACGCTTGTCGACCGGCGTGGGTGGTGGCACGGTCGCCGCCTCGGGTTTAGGTTGGTATGCCTCGTTTGTGCCAAAGTTCTTGAACAGATCGTCGGCATGTAGGTATGCCCAGAACTCTTGGTCGTCGTCTCGCGCGACAGGCGGAGAGGGCGCCAGGGTGTTCAACCCCTGCAGGTGTTCGGGAAGGTCGAATGACGCCATGCTGCGTTGTCGATACGGTTTGTTCAGCGACGAATAGGAGTAGACAGGAGGCGACAGGACAAGGGATCGAGAGATGGACAATCCCTTCGAGCTCGAGCGGCGTGTACGTGGTCGTGCTCAGTGGCTATGAGGTGTGATGTGTAAATGTGGATGAGGAGCGATGTGCAAATCCCCTCGCACAAATCCCCTTTCTGCAACGGCGGTCGCGGGGCAACGGTCAGGAGTCGAGACGGCTGAGGCGATGCTGAAAGGAGTGACGAGATTGGCGATTGGCCGTGACGTGCAAGAGACGTCCAAGTGAAGAAGGGAGGTTTAAGAGGATCGGGGTCGTCGGAAGCTGATGGGTCGATTGGGGACGTTTATGATCGATGACCAATCCCTCGGTGTTTTGTATCGGGCACGGAAGGCGGTTCGAGGGACTCCCGGCGTGGGTCGAAAGGCAGAAGTCGGTGATGGCGGCCTTGTGTGGCCTTTTTTGATGGATTGTTGGTCGAGATGTAGAGAACAAAACTGCGGTGGTCGAGAAGCAAAGTGAAAGAGTCGTCGGCTGGGGGGGTCTGTTGGAGAGGGAGGAGGTATTGGCGATCCTGGGCTGTTCTTCGATGCACTGGCCTGGAAGACCCTTTTCTCATCGCCGCATCAAATTACCACTCTCGGAAATTTGACCCTGCTGACGTGCTTGGTAAGCCTTTTGACGTTTGTTTACCTCCGAAGCTGTCGGCGTTTAGATGTTAGCGAATTATGACCGACGAGAAACCTGGTTCTCAAAGTGCCACACAGCTCAAGAGGCTTGTTTCCGACCCTGACTCCGCTGTCCTGGCTGCCTATCTTCAAGTCGCACCTGTAGAGGCCATCGTCAACCGTCAATACCCTTCGACACCTTTTCCATTCTCGGTCGCGAAGTGCTGAGGATATCAACAACATGGTCGTGAGTGTAGAGAGTCATCTGGTGACAGCAGCCGAGGTTTCTGGAGTCATTTGGGAGAGGAATTGGCACAGATCTCCGGAGAGGGAGGACACAAGCCAGGAGATAGCAGCGCATACATGAGGCCTCGGCTCGAGAGATGAGGAGGAGCATTGGCGATGCCTGCGATCCCCTTTCAGGCTTCTCTAGAGCGGGACATTCGTTGCGAGAGACTGGCGAAGGGAAGGGAGATGCTGGGAAGGCTTGCGAAAGACCGTGACAAGCTGGGACTCGGTGCTGACATTGCAGGCCCAGCCTTCCACCTTCAAGCGATTCGTCGAGGTCGGCCGCGTAGTTCTCGTCAACGAGGGCCCCTCCGCCGGCAAGCTCGCCGTCATTGTCGAGATCATCGACCACAACCGAGTGAGTCGAGGAGCCGCGGAACATCGAGATACAGGAACTGATAGCCAGGCCCTCATCGATGGCCCCTCCACCTCTGTCCCTCGCCAGGCCTTCCCTTACCGCAACCTCATCCTCACCCCTTACACTCTCGCCAAACTCCCCCGAGCCGCAGGATCCGGCGCAGTGAAGAAGGCCATCGAGAAGGCCGGTGTGTTGGAGAAGTGGGAGGCCAGCGGATGGGCCAAGAAGCTCGCAGCGAGGCAGGTCAGGAAGGTCAGTTGCATTCTCAAGCAAAGACCGTCTTCAGACGGTCGTACGAAGGCTCGTCTCGTGCAGCTGCTGACTCTCAGAACGCCAACGACTTTGACCGCTTCAAGATCCAGCTCGCGAAGAAGAACCGTCGGGATTTGGTTCGCAAAGCTTACGTCAAGGAGAAGAAGGCGTCGGCCTGAGCGGACCGCATGTACTATGTAGAGGGCCTTTCATGACATCGCATCGCACCCCATACAGACAAGGAGAAGCTGCATTCACTGACCAGACCGTGTTGAAGGAATGGGTTTCAGGAGAAATTCACTGGTCAGAATGGAAGAGCCTTGACCGTCCCCAATGCTCCTTAAGCACCTGAATACGTGCAGGCAGCAGCTTGGACGAGGACAGACATATGCTCTATCAACGACGGATCTGTGTGTCTTTGGCGGGGGATAAGAGCTACGGGACAGTGGCGGCGAGCTCCGTGCCTGAGTTGCCTCACTGCCCCCCGGCCTCCGACGTCACAGCTACAATGCGACACACCTCGCCTCATGCATCGTTCTGTACTTCATCGCCTTCATCTTCTGCATTCCTCTTCACTCTCAAACCCTACTGCGACTGTGCTCTGTGCAGCCTTTCGTCTGTGCGATTCCAGTGTCCCCGGAACATTGTCTTTCAACCCTCTCTGAAGGCCTTTCCCAAGCTAGTTCGCCGCCATGCAGGCTATCCGGCTGGCAAAGAAGTACCCCGAGTTCAAGCAGGATGATATCTTTGACTTGATCAACAAGTTCAAGTAGGTCTCCTCCTGTCGGATGTAGGCAAGACTGATCCGTTCTAGGCAGATCGACGTGGAAGACCGGGGCTCGCTTGACAAGGCACAGGTCATCTCTGCGTTGCAACACTCGGGGGAGGCAGATTACGACTCGGTACGCCTCCTCCTCGTCTGTGCGATTGGAAGATTGACATTCAGGCTCGCGAGACGATCAAGTCTGTCAATGTAGATTCGTCGGGAAGGCTCGAGGTGGAAGATTGGGTCCAGCTGCACTCGCTCTTGCGGGCAAACAAGTCTCAGCCGGTGTTGGAGACGAACAAGGGAAGGATTGCCGTCAAGGGTACAGCTGGCACGAATGCCCAACACACGGTCAACGAGGATGAACTGGCTTCCTTCACGGACCATATCAACGGGGTGAGGCTACCCCGCTTTCTTCTGAGCTCGCGCTGATAGCAAGGTGCTCGGTGGCGATAAGGATGTCGGCCACATCTTGCCTATACCCACGGACACCATGCAGCTCTTTGACGAATGCCGAGGTCAGCTTCCGGCTCTCGTGAGTGTGATCACGCTGACATTTAGATGGTTTGATTCTGTGCAAGCTCATCAACGACTCCGTACCGGATACCATCGATGAGCGGGTATTGAACAAGTCTGGAGCGGGGAAGACGGGCAAGCCTCGGCCACTCAACGCTTTCCAGATGACGGAAAACAACAACATCGTCATCACTTCTGCGAAGGGTATCGGATGTTCAGTCGTCAACATTGGCCCTCAGGATATCCAGGAGGGTCGCGAGCACCTCATTCTCGGTTTGATCTGGCAGATCATTCGCAGAGGTTTGCTGAGCAAGATTGATATCAAGATCCACCCGGAGCTGTACCGGTTGTTGGAGGATGGGGAGACTTTGGAGGAATTCTTGAGATTGCCGCCCGACCAGATCCTCTTGAGATGGTTCAACTACCACCTGAAAGCAGCCAACTGGAACAGGCGGTGAGTGTGAGAGTCCTCCGGGCTCGCGTAAGCTGACTAGCAGGGTATCGAACTTCACCAAAGACGTGTCGGATGGCGAGAACTACACTGTACTCCTCAACCAGCTTAAACCGGATCAGTGCACCCGAGCCCCGTTGCAGACTCGCGATCTGAACCAACGAGCGGAAGAAGTGTTGCAGGGAGCGGACAGAATAGGCTGCAGGAGATTCTTGACCCCAAGTGCGATGGTCAACGGCAACCCGAAGCTCAACTTGGCCTTCGTTGCGAATCTCTTCAACACTTGGCCTGGTCTCGATCCCTTGGAGGAGACCGAGGCACCAGTCATCGAGGACTTTGATGCTGAGGGAGAACGGGAAGCTCGAGTCTTCACCTTGTGGCTCAATTCGCTGGATGTCGAGCCAGGAGTATACAACTTCTTCGAGGACCTCAAGGTGAGTCGTCCGCTACCTGACTGGGCCAAGCTGATTACAGGACGGAACTGTCCTTCTCCAAGGCTTTGATAAAGTCATTCCCGGCTCTGTCATATGGCGACGAGTGTCGAAACCGAAGGAGGGTCAGGAGTTGTCTCGCTTCAAGGCCGTCGAGAACACCAACTACGCCGTCGACTTGGCCAAGGCGAATGGTATGCACATCGTCGGCATCCAGGGATCTGACATTGTGGATGGGACCCGCACACTCGTCCTCGGCCTCGTATGGCAGCTCATGCGCCTCAGCATCAACCAGACTCTGGCGAGCATCTCGAAGAACGGCAAGGGCGTGACAGATCAGGACATGGTAAAATGGGCGAATGAGACAGTCAAGAAGGGCGGCAAGAGCAGCACGATGCGCAGCTTTAAGGACCCGACCTTGAGCAATGCGGTCTTCTTCCTTGACCTTCTCAACGGAGTCAAGCCGGGCTACGTGGACTATTCTCTGGTACACCACGGCAGCGGCGAGGAGGAGAAGAGGCAGAACGGTCAGTGGATGGTGTTACGAGGTTCTTTTTTACTGACAATCTAGCGAAACTTGCCATTTCCATCGCCAGAAAGATGAACGCGCTGATCTTCTTGGTACCGGAGGATATTGTCGAGGTGCGACCGAGACTGGTCAGCCACCTCCCTCGATGCTCAAGCTAAGCTGACCGAACAGATCTTGACCTTTGTTGGGGCTTTATGGAGCGCTTCCCTGCACCAGTGATACCCGTGACGTGGACAGAAGAGAAGACAGGCGAATCTGATGCAACTTGTTCAGACTGTAACGACCTCTTGCAAGTGGCGGCTGAATGGATTGCATCCCTCTGGAATACGAGACTGATGTCGTGTTATGAGGCGAAGTCAGGTCTCGGCCTCGCTGCTAGACGCCTCCCCCCCCCCCTTTACACACACACACCGAGAGTATGGGTCAAGTGACTGACCTAGATCCATCAATGACAAGACCGCTGCGTCCAAGCCACTGTCAAAGCTGCGCCTGACAAGTGGGTCTTGGGTCATTAACTGACAGGCAAACGTCCAGAATGAAATCAATGCTACCTCGAAGAAGACGCATGCTCGAAATCTGGATGTCTCTCAGTTACCCGTCCGCTCCGAGGGCCGCGAGTGGTTGTCGTGCGATGAGGGAAAAGTGCATGAAAACGAAATACTATCCAGTGCAGTACATCCAGCATGGACCGCGATCTACCAGCCAGGCGAAACGAAAAGGGCTGACCGGTTGTCTTATTGGCAACGTGGGGCGTAGAGAGTCTTGATAACCAGACTCTATTGAGGTGCCCTCGAACGAAAGGACCTGCGGCAAGCGTCGCCAGCTGCAGCCCCGTGCGTATCTTTGCCGCACCAAGGCCAAGCATTTCCACCACCTAGGAGCCACCTAGGTGAGCCTTTGGAAGTCGCGTTCATGCGTGCCTAGACGATCTGGGAGAGCCTGACAGCGATGCTGGGGAATGGGAGCACTATGTACATACCAGATGATGAAGTACGGCATAGGACTGCTAGCCGACTACAGTACCACTTTGAAGTCTAAATATACACAACAGAGAAGAAGGAAGTCTGGATACCCTCTGTGAAAAGTGTATTGCTCATCTGTCTGACCTGGCATCATTGCCTATCGCCTGACAAGGCATTCTACTCTTCCGTGCTCCCCGACTCCAACAACCAGAGTCGTCGCCGCGCTGCGCTGCGCTCCTCCTCTCCTCCCCGTACGATGCTCCTTATTTGTTCCACCACGTTCTTGAACGAGTCCCAGGCATTCGACAGGATTTGGCTCTGGAGGTTCACGTAAGCCAGTAAGTGCGGATCGATGTCCAGGTCTGGTTCCAACGATAACACGTTTAGGTCGTTCAGCATACTCTCTTGGGCGCTGAGGACGAGGCGACAGCCTATGAAAGCTTCTTCTGCAATGGAGTCGTCCTTATGATTGATGACTGTTCTGGAGTCTTGCAGTTCTGGGTTGTTGTTGCGCTGCTCTGACGTCCAGGCGAGGTCCTGAAGAGTCAAGGTCACTCCGTGTAAGACCCCGTAATTATCGAGAGTCCGATCGACCGCATCGAGTAGATTCTGGTAGATGCCCGAGCTTCGGTAGTCAGGCTCGTATTGCGCCCCCCGTTGAGCCGCAAAGTGAACAGCCAAAGATTGACACAGGGTTTTTGTCAGCTCTGCCAGATGTTCTACATCGCGTGGTTCGGCATATCCATGTTGGGCTGCTACAGAGTTCCGTGAGGAGGGTACCGGCAGTGGCCCAGACAAGCAGAACATCTCGGTGGGCCTCCAGCGGGGAAGCGGCAGTGCACTGCGGAGAGTTAGCTGCGTCAGATGAAGCCACGCTCCAAACTTGAACTGCTCGAAAGTGTCTGTTGTCTCATGGCGCTGACGTGATGATACCCCGAGCGCTTGTTCTTGAGCTTCATGCAGTTGCCGAGCGAGGTCCAAGACGTTGGTCATGAATGAACCAATCGAGGCGATCTCCCGCCCGAGAGGATCTTCAAGCGAGCCGTGCCTCTGTTCGATCGCACGGTCCAACGCCTGGAACGCTAAGTAGGTCGCGCGCAGGTCGTCCAGCGTTACATTGCGACGATAACACAGAGCGCTTTGTTTTGCCCCTTCCCACACTTCCACGACGTAATCGTCGGTGACAGAGATGGTAGGCTGCGCTCCCGGCGTTACCGGGTCGGAATGAGATGAGCGCGAAGAGGACATACTGGTGGTAATGTTCTTTGCGCAGGCGTACTGCTCGTAAGCACTGGGGATAGGATGTGTGTGCGAAGAGAAGAGATGGCTAGAATGCCGATTGTAAGGAGGGAATGCAGTGCACTTCAAGAAGGCCGTCTCCTCTGTGTGTCTCGCAGACGCATTTACGGTCCTTTCATAACATGCTCGCTGCCTCCATGAAACGATAACACATCTTTGTCCGAGCATCGCAGCTGGTCAGCCTGGGTGAGGAGTGTATGCTATATCTGATATCAAACCCAACTTGCTGGAATGTTGCAAAACAAGCTCGAATGTACCCGGAGTACGGGACAAGCTGTGCACGAGAAGAGAGACGAACAGGGGTGGAGCATCCGAGGCTTTCGAGAGGGGAAACCGGAAAATTTGGCAGTGTTTGAGCTGTGAGAAGGCGAGTGGGGCCGACTACCCGAGCCATGACGGATTGCTGCGGCCCGTGGCGAAGGCTCACTCGAAACATGGCCCGTTTTTGCTCTCAGCCAAGTGGCCTTCCGCGCCACTGACACGTAGACTCCCACCTAACCGCATACGTCGAGCGCTCCGGGGCATGAGCGTACACATCGGCAGCGATTAGAGGAAAAACCGGATTCAGGTGGTTCTTTGGCGAAGTCTTGTAATGTATGCATGAAATGCTCTTGCGTTCCGTTGGCCTGACGACTGCTTCAACGAGCTCGTCGATTTGTCAGACTTGCAGCGGCAGTCTGATCACAGTCGTGTCGTTGTAAGACGCTCGTAAACTTTGAGCAAGTCACTGGTCACACCCATAGCAGTGACATCGCCACCTGCTCCAGCACCCTGGATGATCAATGGGCGTGGCGAGTATCTGGAGGATCAGCTACAGGCTATTTGGCATGTGGCTTGCATTACCGCTTCGTGTGAAACGAGATGATGTTGTCGCTGCCTTTCAAGGCTGTCGCAAAGGCATGGTCTTTGGGGTACCTAGACAGGTAAGTGATGGGGCGGTCTAGTGGAAAATTCGCCCACTTGCCGAGACGGGCCTCTACTTTCCCAGCCTTTACATCGATCACGCCGACATAGCGTACGACCATTCCCTCGGCTTCCGCTTCTTTGCGGAGGTTGTTGAAATAGTCGTCTCCCTCAGACAGACGTTGAAGGTAGTCCTCCTTGGACTGGGCATCTGCCAGAACAGGGGGAACCAGAGATTCAGTCGGTACTGATGCGTAGCCCTCGGGAAGGTCTGGCGAAGAGGGGACAAGTCGTGCGAGGATAGTGAGTTTCCTTGCCACATCGGTTCCGGACAAGTCGTCACGAGGGTCTGGCTCCTGCAAGCGTTTCAGAATGGTCTCCGGCCAAAAGTATATCGGCTCACCGTGTAGCCCTTGTCCTTGGCCACCTTGACAACCTCTGAGAACTTCACATCACCGCCCTCGGCTTTGCTGAACTCGTTGAAGATGTAGCTGAGCGTCCCGCTGAAAACACCCTCGATCTTCTCCACCTCGTCGCCAGTCCCGATGAGATCCTTGAGAGTGCTCAGGATGGGCAGACCGGCACCGACAGTCGACTCGCCGTAGTACATTGCCCGTGTCCTCGGGAAGCTTGCGTCTTCGATGCTCTTGTACAGAGACAGCGAGCCGGAAGTAGCCTTCTTGTTTGGGGTGACGATGCTGATTCCCATTTGCAGAATCTGCGGGTACATGCTGGGCAAGGCGTCCGAGCCAGTGGAGTCGATCAGGATGCCCGGAGCCGCCGGGTGCGCAGAAAGCACTGATACGATTGATGCCAAGTCCAAAGGTGCGCCATGCTGCTCGAGGATGGGAAGGTAGTTGTTGAGGGTCAAAGGGGACGCAAGGGGCAGCGAGAGCGACAATCGGGAGTTGGCAATGAGGACGAGGTTGAACTTGGAGGACAAGGGCGGAGCGAGGAGCTGCGAGAGAATGCAGCGGCCTACACCTCCCAAACCTATCAACGCGACTGGGACAGGGGTCGACATGATTGGAGTCGTCTAATACAATGTCAAGCTCACACAGGCGCCAAGAAGTTCGACCTGTGAACTGTGAACATGACTTTTCGAGCGGAGAAGCGGTGATCTCCGCCGCGGACTCGGCGTGATCCGAGCCATCGACATCACCTTGCCACCACCACCCGTGTTGGCTTTCTCATCTTTACTTCAACCTGTTCCAAGACGGCATTAGTGGCATACACATGACCGCTTAAGGCGTCTCAGAATGACATGATACGCCTTATGATATCCAAGCTCGCGGGGCCGCCGGCCAGGAGCTCAGTGGCTCGGGGCAGTTCTCGCCCATTCACCTCGACATCAGACCCCAGAAGGGCTGCAAAGCGCTCACACGACCTTCTCGCCCGTTATCGACGGCCGAATGTGCACAGCCCGGTCGTCGCCCCTTCGAGTACAGCATCTATCGGGGAGCGTTCCAATGACGCTTTTCTGACCGCTTCCGCTACCCCCGTTGCGCCCTCACTGGCAGAAGTACCCCCGCCGACAGCCGATGCTACAGTGGTCGCTCAGCCCGTCCCTGCGATGTTACAGCCTCGGACATCAGGGGAAACCATCAAGAGGCACGCAGTAGGGGAGAAATGGGTACAAGGCGTGTTGATACCTCCAAAACCTCGACCGCCTGAGGCTGATGGTGGGTTGCTCAGCCCGAGTGTACCGGAACAGTCACTCGGCCATCACTTTACGACTGTCCACTGCTGACGCACAGAGTGCTGCATGAACTCATGCGTTCATTGCGTGTACAACATTTATGCCGAAGATCTCGAGAATTATACAGCTGCGCTGTCTGAGGCAATCACTGCCTTGAAGCAAGCCAAAGTGCCTCGCAAGCAGTGGCCAGCCGAGATTCTGGTTGCGGACAAGCAAGGACCGGCGGAGATGCAGGCTGCAGAGGAGAAGAAGGTTGAATCAGGTCTGGACCCGACGATGGCAGCCTTCCTCGCGTGAGTGCCCCGATTGCATAGCAGCTTTGTGCACTGAACGACGTAGACTGGAGAGCAGGATCAAGCAAAAGCAGACGACAGGCAGCAGTCTTGCGAGGGTATGACTACGGCCGCGTAATTCCGGGCCGGAACCAATTTCGGTCAACCGGGCGCTGTGCCCGGTTGAAGGGCCATCATTGCACTTTGAGCTTGGACTTCGACTTGCAACTGCAATGTCGAGGTTGGATACTTGTAGCGCTCTTCCAGTGCAGTGCGAATCCTACCCGGTTCTGTAACCACTGAGATGAGCACAGCTCTGGTGACGGTTCGTCCAAGCGCGTCAGGACGAGTTGATGCTGATCTGCAGGGGGCCAATCGAGGTCTCGGGCTCGGCTTTGTTCGTCAATTGCTTCTTCGCCCGAATTATTCCCTCATTCTGGCTGCGACACGCTCTAAGCCTGTCGATGACGAGCTTGCAGAGCTGGAGCGCTCATCAGAGGGCCGAGTACAACGCGTGCAATTGGCGGACGTGGCGGACGCCGACTCGTGCGCTAGAGCGATCGATAGTGTGGAAAGCAGTCTGCTCGGGGGAGTCAACTTGCTGTGAGCATGATCAGGGGAATGTTGCGCCGGATCGCGCTGACAGTGTTGTCAGCATCAACAATGCCGGATATGCGCATCAACCGAAACGCTTGCCCGGTGTTCGGGAGACAGGGTTGAGCATCAGCACCGTTGAAGGGGCTCTCGACTATGCGAAAACATGGCGCACGAACTGCCTTGGACCTCTCATGCTATCTTGCACCCTCCTAGATCGAGGCATATTGCGGGCAGCACCAAACTCTGTCGCCCCTGTGGTGGTCAACATCACCTCGGGTCAAGCATCTGTGGGCAATGCCACAGAGTTGTTTCACGGGGACAGGGACCCGAGAGACGTGCTTTATTTTCACCCCATCTATGCCGCCAGTAAGGCTGCGTTGAATGCGATGACGTTGCATCTGGCGAGGGGTCTCAGAGTAAGCTCTTCAATCGATCCTTTAGGCATGATCAATGATATTTGCAGGATAAAGCCATCGTTGGCGCCGTACATCCGTAAGGGCTGCCACCGCACGCACCTCGCGTAAGCTTACAAGCAGGGGATACTTGAAGACCACCATGGGCCGATTAGGAGCAGACTTGACAGTCGATGAGAGCGCAGCTGCTGTGTGAGTGAAACCTCTCGCGGATTATGAGTCGGAATTCGCTAATCTCGCAGTCTTGACGTCGTGGAAGGCTGGAAATCGCTCGAAGATTCGGGAAAATATGTCAATTGGAAGGGAGAAAACATGAGATGGTGACGGCGATGCTCTGAACATCTTTGCCATTAGCTAGCGGTGCGTCATGTTCATGCGGACGGGATTTGGCTCATCTTGCAGTAGATTACATCATGCACGGGATACTTGCGCCTGGCAAGACATGGTGACCGGGCAATATGGCAACCTCAATTCAACCCGAGGTGATCTCCTGAATTGCGTCTCGAACAATGTGATTGTGACATTGCGGACTCTGTCCGCTCGACCTTGTGTCAATACGCCCCTATGCTTGGTTGGTTGCACGGGATCATTCACAATCGACTGAAGACTGTTCAGCGGTATATCTCATCAAGTTGTGTGCGAGGTTTGAGATCCGGAGAAGACGATCAGAAGGAAGCAGACACAATGCAGTGGATCTGGGCGGGACTCCACTGACATTGTTGAAAGCTGACAAAGTCTGTTACGAGCAGAATTGGTCAGCACGTAAGAGGCAAGTGAAGTATATGCATGGGGCAGTTTCTGCTGGAAAAAGAGAGTATACACAACAAAATCGAGCGGGAAGGGTGTGCTCAGTTGACAGATCGTCGACAAGTAACCTCTTGATATGTGTGTCGAGCGAGTCGCAATCGCTTGAACGCTTCTCGATATTGAAGATGTTCTTCGTCATAGGAACCAACAGCCATTGCGACACTCTGCATCATTTGCGCTGCCATGAGTGCCCTCTCGCGTACTCCGGGTTTGCTATGATGGAATATCTTTTTGGCGTCGTTTTCCGCCTCTGGATTGCGCGCGAATGACAAGTCCTTGAGAGTAACTTTCTGCTGGCGCGGATTCTGATTGTCGTAGCAAGTCAAAGCGTCACGGATGCCCATGAACATGTCATGGAATGCCATCTCGCTCTCGTAAGCCTCAATTTCACTGCCTTCTTGCCCTTGGGGCAAAGAGCGATAAATGCGGTCCTCGCTATCGCATAAACGATGTAGCGCCTTGGCCGCCCGCTCTACGTGCTCCTCTACGTGCTCCTCACCCTCTATATTGCTGCTTTGCGAGTCTTCCTTGCTCTTGCCGAGGTCATCCTCGATTTCGACCAGCGGACCGGTGAGGCAGAAGAGTTCTGTCATACATGAACTCCCGATCAGGCTCGTGTCAAGGGGTTTCTGTTTAAACACTTTCTGGCATAACGTTCGATGTCCAATGCCGAAAGTCAAACTGCGGGCTACATCCTCATGAATGTCTTGAATGTCGATCCCCATCAAGAGAGAATGCGCTTCCCTGACCTTGGCGGCCCCCGAGAGAATATCGTCGCACAGCCGAGTCACAGACGGATTGGTCCACCAGTCTCCACCACGGTCTCTTGAGGCGAAGTGTAAAACCGAAAGTTTGTGGAAGCACTGGACTAGATTGTCTTGGGTAGAGCGTTTCATACATGTCTCTGTCATTCGCAGAGCTTCCTGATACGCTACGTTCAGCGGGCCGCTGGTAGGGTGGCTGGTAAGGAGCGAGCTCATGATGCTTGGTGGATTGAGCCGAAATGGAGACTTATCGGTACGGGTCTAGTCAAAGCGGTTACCTCAGGGTGGCAAACTTGCGATGTAATACTGTCGATGAGCTCCCCCCTGGGCGCGGCTCCTCCTTCTCATACTTAAGCAGCGGATATCGTTCTATCTTTGACTCGCCATTTCCAGTCTTGATGCCCAACCTTTCTACCTGAGCTTAAACAGTACATCTGTTAGAAAAAATCAAAGGAAGGATTGCAAATGGCCTCGGACTGTCCCGTCTGATGCCAGGAGCATGTAAGACTGATTCTGCGCGCTGCAAACGACAAATGGCATTTGACTAATGTTTCATCCCCTGGCGATACGTATGACGTGTCGCATCTGCGTTGCATACTGAGCTTTCAAAGGTGCTACGTGGATCGCTGTCCACTTATCGAGATGTGAATACTTTTACTACCGGTCGGTCAGTCAGGCAGCCGGACTTTTCTCCAGAGAGTATCAGGTGAATTTCAAATGCTCCGTGCGATCGGACTTTGTGTGCTGCTTAGTCCATGACACAATCTGCGGGGTTTACAATGTTCATGTGTAATCAGAGAGGAAAGAAGCGGTGTTACGGCCACGGGAGGAGGGGAAGGGGTATACAAAAGCTTGAGAGAAAACAATCTCGACTCGGCAGAAAGACGAGCGGATACAGTACGAACACATCTATTCCAAATCCCAGGCCGATTCATACCGCTCCCGAGACTCTTGCATCAGCTTCTCTGCGGATTCGTAAATGTATTTGAAGTCATCCCGTTTAATCGGAATGCTTGCAGGTCGGCGCCCCCAACGCTGTGCGGTAGCGGTCAGTCGATACGCCCGGCTAAGGAATTCGGCGCCAGCGAGGGCGCGCTCTTGGACTTGCAAACTGCTGGCCTTAAAGACCTTGCGGGCGTCGATGCGCGTGAAATCTGAGTCATTCCCTCGGGTAAAGGACAAGGCTTCAAGTGTGACAGCAATTCTGGGATTGGCTTCCTGGTAGGATTCAAGCACCATGTGCACACTGGCGTACAGGTTTCGAAGGGCAAGTTCACCGGTTGTGATCTCGGAAACAAAATGGGTTGGTTGTCTCGAATCTGTCTGATATCTCGTTTCTTGGCTTTGGCAGAATGCTTCAAGCGCCCGGGCCACACTCTCGACCAAGCAGACGTCGAACGGGGGCATCAGTGGCGCCTCGGCGCTGCTGTGGAGGGGGCTGGTCAGACAAAAGCGTGCGGACAGGCCGATCGGCGGAAGGCTTACGCTGCCCGCCTGCTCCTCATGCATTGAAAGGCATGTTAGGGTTTGAAACACTCCAGCGAAGAAGGCTCTATGAATGTCTGGATGAGGTGCACCCTCCGGGCGTCCCATGATGCGCTGATGGGCTCGGGTGAGTTGCAGCGTGATACGCTCGGTTTCACGGAGCATGCTGTCGACTTGAGGATCCTCGGACTGGGCGAGTTCCGATCTGAGGTTTACCTCGTCAACCAGGACATAGCTGAGAGCAACACATCGGGCGAGGTTGTCATCGTAGAGATCCTCTGAGTTTGGCCAGTGACACAGACCGAGCCGCGGGGTACACGTCGAAGGTTGACATGGCATTCACAGAAAGCATATCTTGCTGCCTGATTGGACTAGCGTTGAGACGTTTGGGATTGTCGAGGGCGATTGGTAGTAGTGTAAAGTAGTAATGCGGCCGCTCGGCTTGAAGCTGCCTCTTCGCCTTCTGAGGAAGCGGTGCTTTGGACAAGACTCGCTAATGAAAGGAAATGCAGCGAAGTTTCGAGAAAGTGATATCCAGATCGAGTCAGGCCTAGGCCTGATGCGGGTGTCGTTCCGTCTGAGCAGCATGATACCTTCTACTCATCCCCAGAATGCGATGCCTAATAGGAAGCTGCGCATGTGCATCTGATACAATCTTTTCGGTACACTACAATCTGAAATGAATATGGAAGAGATATGGTCCTCCTACGCACAACATGATCAGCGCCGCGTGCCAAACGGCAGCCAGCCAAATGGGCGACGAGTCTCTTCGTTGGCCGCACCTGCAGCTGCCTGGGTCTGCTCATTCGGGTGTTGCTCGTGTGACGCACTGACATGTCAGAT
This sequence comes from Tremella yokohamensis, assembly GCA_024343385.1. NCBI lineage: Eukaryota > Fungi > Basidiomycota > Tremellomycetes > Tremellales > Tremellaceae > Tremella > Tremella yokohamensis. The sequence continues at coordinate 57,369 of BRDC01000034.1, read as the reverse complement.
TTGATCGAGAGGAGCAGACCGGATCACTTACGCATCACCGCCCATCGCTGCAATGGCCTGATTGATGAGATCTTCAGGCAGATCCGCTGGCAAGCCTGCCGAGTACATGTTCGGGTCAAGTGGGGCGTAGCCGGGAGGAGGCGGGCTTCCCTGACTGCGATATCGATGGCCCATAGTCGGACGGACAGGTCGAGCAGTCTGGTCACTGCCGCCACTACGGCCTCCTTCTTCCTCCTCATCGCTCTCGTCCGCCTGCTGAGCGTGTTCGGGAGTGTGACGGCCGCCGAAGTAGTGCTGATGTCCTCCACGAAGAGAGTGTAGGGAGATGTCGAGCAAGTTGGGTGTAGGAGGGTTTGGCTCCATAAGAGGCGAAGACGGGTCGGCATGGCGATCGGACATCGAGTCGTATTCTTCAGATTCGGTCTCGGACTGAATGTACTCCAAGGCATCTGGCGAGGGGATGCGTGGCGCGATATGGGGGGTGTCGGTGGGCGATACGTAAGAAGTGCCAGAATCGTCGTCTCCGTTGGTAGCGACTTCTCGGCGTGCAAGCGCCCGTCGACGAGAACCGGCAGTGGTCGGGCCAGGGCCTGCCTCACTCGCTCGTAGAGGGCTAGGCACAGCAGGCAGAGATCCAGGAAGGTTGCTACCTCTGCCTGCCCGTCGGTGTCTCCGACTGCTGTTTGAAGACCGAGGAGATTGCACTCCAGCATTACCGGGAAGATGCAATGATGAAGAGCCCGCTGACCCAGCTCGAGCCCTCGCAGCATGAAGTAGGGCATTGACTCCGCCGAGGTTGGACGGTGGTGTATGTGCGTGAGGTGTCCCATACCCAGCGTCCAACAAAATGCTCCCTCTTTCGCTTCCATAAGCAGGAGGAGGCGCCAAAGTTCCGGTCATCGGGGCGAGACCCCACTTCTTGACGTTTGCCTCGATGAAAACGAAGCCGGCTTGACCTAGATTGATATGCAAGGTACAGGGGCCATTTGCGCCGACAGTGGGGAACAGGTTGAATCGTTGCAACCCGCAGTACGCGTCATCCATCTTCCGCCCGTTGCGGGTGAAGAACACTGAGCCATTCCGAGGTCGATATCCTACGCCGAGGACATCACCTTCAGCCAGTGGCGGACCATGGGAGGCGGCGGTGAAAGGGTAGTTGTGCGACTTGAAACCGTCAGAGGCGAAGTAGGCGACCGAAAACTTGTTCCAGCCGGGCAAACGAAACGACGGGTACGGCTTTGTAGCGAGTCCGATGGCGACCTCGGTCGTAGCAGGCTTGTCGTACATTTTCACCTCCCAGTAGTAGACCTCGTTGAGCTTCGGCAGGGGAAGATTGGCCATGACTGAATTGCCGCCTCCTTCTCTAGCCGCCATACCTGGCCCGTCGGCGAGGAAAGTGATCTCGGTCCGCGATTGCACGTATAAGGATAGGTTGTCCTCGTAGTCCGGCTCGAATGCCCATGCAGATACGCCTTTCTCTTGGATAGACAGGAATTGCGATAGGGTGATGTCGGAAGGGACAGATGCAGGAGGATACTGCTGCTGCCATTCTACCACTCAGCTTGTCAAACGACTGGGCCTCCAGCAGACGAACCTTTTGCTCTTCGATATGCTTCGCGCACATCCGGTTCAACGGTCTCAAGCCAACGAGCCTCAACGCCTTCCGGTCCGCCCTCACCAATGACACCATCACTTTTCGATAAATCCAAAGGTCCGCCATCTTCCGTCAACCGTATACCTCGTTTCTTCCGCATATACAGCACAGCCACCAAGAAGACGATCAGGCCGAGCAGAACGGTGAGAACGACCACCATGACCGGGATGACGATGAGCAGAACGGTCGATACCCCTCGGCCGGCATCACCATCGGTTCCCGTCCGCGGGGGCATGTCGGTCCCTGGGAAGTTCTCGTGCATGGGTAGTTGCGCAGGCAGGAGCACCGGCGTCGATACGGGGGACGAGTCAGGAGAAGACCCAGTGCCGGTCAAGGGGGAGATGAAGCGGGAAAACCACTCGCTCTGCGCCGCTTCGCCCGGCCGAGGAAGCTGTTTAAGCGGCGACGACGTGCTGGGGAGAGGCTTGTCCTCGGCGGGCGTGAAGCTGAGTGTTGAGGTGTCCATGACGACGGCAGCGGAGAAGAGGGGAGATATAGTGGCTAGAGTGACGCCGGTGATGGTCCAGGAAACGTCGCAAGGGGATTCAAGGGGATGAAAGGACGGCCGTCGCCAAGCTGCAAGCGGTCGATGAACGGTGTGGCGATACCCGGCGATGCCGTGGCCAAGCTAGTGTCGCCCTTCGACGTGCTGAGAGGCGAGGCAACCGCACAGCCGCTCGATCACTGGCAGATTAGTCAGTGCCTCCTCACCATCAATGAGCCGTTGAGTGATGTTGCCACCGGAGTTCGAGTGCGACACCCTCTTCCAGCCACCACATGATGCTTTCACTCACCGCTACACACACCCGTCACTCCACCCTACTCGTGCAGGCCTGTAGAGCCTGTAGCACACAGGAATCTCCCCTCCACTTGCTGACTTCCTCGCGGGTCTGCTGTACGCGGGATCGACTGCGCCAAAGACCGAGTCAACGATCGTCCCGCCTGTCCTGCCTTTCTCGTACGTCCAAGCCCTACTTCCACGGACCTTGCTCGTGGTGATCGAATGCCGAGAATCGTGAGATCGCGAGAATGCAAACGATAAGATGGAAGTTGAAAACAAGGCGACCGAGGTCTAGATGCTTCGGCGTTGACTGCCGAGAACGACAAAGAGAGGGATGGGTCATGGAACAGCAGAGGGGGGAGGGAGGGAGACGATGCCGCGGGGTAACTAAGGGTCTGGGCCCGCTTCGATGGGATCAATGGGACATTACTAATCTAGGGTATTGATACTAATCCATCTCAGGGTAAGGTGGGCTTAATCGGCCGTACCGCTTTCTAGCCTGGGTGGCTCGCCGCCGAATGTGGCAGTCACCCAGAACGACCAAGTTGAGATTGGTTTTCGATGAGAGGTTATACACATGGACACACAGCCGAGTCCTCGTTCAGATACGTGTCTACATCTCTGTCTACTTCCCATACGCCGCCCCTATCTCCTTCTCGAACCTTTTCGAGATGATCGGCCGAGCGAGCTTCATCGCCGGCGTCAATAGGCCGTTGTCAGGCGACCACTCTTCAGGGGTGAGAACAACGCCTTGGAGCATCTCAGCCTTCTGCAGCCCCGCTTGCTTTCCGACTGCCTGCAGATCTCTGAGGATGAGTTCTGCGACTTTGGGATCCTCGGCCCAGTCTTCCGGTGAGCCATCGGCGGCATGCTTCTCCAGGGTCAAGCGATGCCTGAGATTGCCCTCGTGCTACCTGTCAGCCGCCTTCACCAGCGCCAGGAGATATCTACCGGATAGACCAGGGCCACCGGTCTGTCAGCATACGGAGGTGCAGCGATACAGATCATCATGACCAGGTCTGCTATATCAGCTCGCCTGCTCCAGCAGACTTGCGGGTCGGACACACCACACGCTTTGTAAATGGATTCGAGCCGGTCGAGGGCGATGTACTCGCCGTTCTGCAGCTTGATGAGGTTCTTGAGCCGATCGATGATCCTCAATGTTCCATCCGGGTCCCACTGGCCGATATCGCCAGTCCTGAACCATCCATCCCCGGCGAAAGCCTCGGCATCGAGATCAGGCCTCTTGAAGTATCCCTTGAAGACGTTGGAACCACGCAACCATATTTCACCTTGTGGCGGGTCATGCGAAGTGACGTAGCCAAGGTCGGGGCAGTCTAACGCTCAGCCAGTGATCTTTCCCGCAATTGAATGATGCTTACCAGCAAGCTTGAGCTCTGTCGATGGTCCTAGCACCCCAACACTGCCGAGGGACCAGTACCCCTGCGTGGTGATTGTCGTCATTCCCACCGTCTCGGTGAGACCGTAGCCTACAGTCAGACATGCTTGGCTGGGTTCAGCAGGCCTCACCTTGCATCATTGGCGCCAGTACAGTGCTGAGGAACAATTGGGTGGTAGCGCTCAACTGTCCTCCGCCACATACTGCCAATCGCAATCGACCTCCGACAGCTTGCTTAACTCGGGCAAAGAGGACCTTGTCGATCATTGAGCAGAGCGGCCACGGTAGTGTCTGCTTCCCCTTGACAGCGAGATCGAAGATGGCCTGTACCGGAGCAGGTGCCTCGCCGATCTTCTTCATCATACCTTTCCGTATCATTTCCCATACGGCCGGCACCCCACCCATGCAGGTCTGCTTGTCAGCTCGGTGCTCATTATGAACGGCAAAACGCTGACCGGTCGGAAGGCTTGCAGATCTCCCTTGCAACCCCGCACGCTGTCGTCCAGCAGAGTCTTCACTGAGGCATAGCCAAGTGGGACACCGCAGAGGTAGAATGTGTACTCGAGAAACTGTTCGAGGATGTGGGCGAGAGGTAGATAGGCCAGAAGCAGGTCGGACTGTCCGTGGAATCCGGGACCCCATAGCTTGTAGCTTCCGGCCACTGCTATGAGCCAGAGTACAAGCAACAAAGCAGCTACTCACAGCAAGCGACGATGTTTTTGTTGGTCAGCATGACACCTTTTGGAGGTCCAGTGGATCCCGAGGTGTACATGATACAGAAGAGGTCATCCTCCGTGGGCCGGGGTCCTAGTGCGTCCACCGAGAGAGGTTGCGACCTTCCCAGCTGTTCGAGTGCGGTGAAGGTGATGATCTTGCCTCCGCGGCTCTCGAGTGCCTTTGATATCTGTTCGACCAGATTCTGGGTGGTTCAGTCAGCCTTCCCCATGTTATCTTAATGAACTCACTTTATCGACTCGAGCTTCCCCGTCATAGATCACATATCGCACCTTTGCCGCCCGTTCGACCACCTTGGCAACCAATTCGACCTGCCCCTCACCGCAATATATCAGCTCGACATCGGGCTCGACTAGACTGTGCAGTAATCCTTCTTCGCCCAGAGTGGTGTAGGCCGTCGTGAAGGTATGTCCGAGCCTGCCACATGCCTGGGCAATCAATTGCCAGTGCAGAGAAGTATCCGCGTAGATGGACACCCTTGGTCTCGACGCAACCGGAGTCTGCGAATCGGTGAAGCCTAGATGCACGAACCCAGCGGTGAGAGCTGTGGTGATGGCATCCAGCTCCTTGTAGGTGACTGGCTTCGGCTCGGACAAGGTGTAGCTGTTCTTCAGCACTGACACGCACTGTTGTGTTCTCGCCTTGAAGGAGAAAACGCACTACTTCCACATCTTCTTCTCCTCGACACCGCCCGCCCTCTTAATCACTTTCGGCTCCTCTACGACATTCACCATATCGCGATACCAGCATGCTGTCTTGTTGCCGTACTTCTTCGCCTTGCCGAGTTACCTCAATGCGACATGCGCTCCCAACCTGGGACACTCACTGTGTAGGCAAAAATGTCGCCGACAAGCACCACCTCATCGCCCGCGGGGCGGGTGAGTAGGGCATCTGGGGAGAGGTAAGAGCGACGAATAGAGGGATCCGATGTGAGGGGAACACAGGCGAGCGTCTTCTTGCCCCACATGATGTTGGCGGAATTCGGGACCGGTTAGTCACCACCTTCGAGGAGCGGGTCGAGCTGAGCGAATCAAGGTGGTGGAACGAGAACAAGCAGTGTAGTCCAATGATGGAGGGGATCGATGACAGCCGTGCGAGTGAGGAGGAGAAGCAGCTTGTCCCCCCTCCCACGTTCACGTCGTCCCCGAGAACGAGCACTGAGGTCGATGACGAGAGAGTGAGAGCTGGAAGGTGTGGCCGGGTATCGGCCTCGGTGTGTGCCTGATCGAGCGGCGGCAAAATACCAGATCTCGTACTGCATCACCGGGTCACCGAAGCCATCCACTTCCACTCTGTTGCTCTCAGCACTCGTTGAGGGGCATGCCCCTCTATCGATATGCAGTATCCGAATCAGCATCCGACTCGACCACATCTTCCTCGGAGAACGAGCCTTTCTCAGACGACGAGCAAACCGGCTCTACCTTCATTCATCATGCAACACAGCCGGCTGCGCCGTCGACTTGCGGTACTTCAAGAGTCCGAGCTGCACCCAGGCTTGGGTATTCGCAGCTCTATACTCACTACATACCGCCTACGACCTCCCGTGAGAAGCTCCCAGTGAGGTCACGAAAGATCTTGCGTCTTCGAGCTGCGATACTCGATGGACTGTTGGCGTTACTCGGTCTTCTTGCCGAGCTGAACGAGGACGATGTGACTGGAGGACAATGGGTACGGCCTGCTACACTACGACCGCGACGGACACGCAAAGGCCAGGGAGTGCACCTGCGCTTAGGTGGTGGCAGTAAGCAGGCATCCCATGAGCCATGGTCTGCTTTGGCCACGGCGCTTGACTGTCTCTGTTCGATCATCAGGAGCCAAGGTCGTGTCCTCGATGATCAGCCGAGTCGGACCTGTCTGAGTGGGCATTATGGCGTTCATCGAGATCATGTCAAGAGCTGACATGAAGCCGTACTCTTATCGTTGTTTCGAAGCGTACGAGCAGACCTTGGAAAGGTCGCCGCCAGAGAAAGCAGATTCCACCGAGTACAGTGGGAGACGAGCACCGGTTCGTTCGACGACATCGCCCAGCTGCTCCTCAGCAGTGCAATACTGACCACAACGGCAGCTGGACACGTCGACGTAGTGCTTGGTGCTCCTCCAATCGTCGCCTCCCGAGTCGCTTTCTTCGCCCTTATCGATTATGTCGATGATACCCTGGATCTGAGCAGTCTCGATCATCTGCCGGAAGATGTGGATTGGGAAGGGCTCTTCACCGCATTTGGCACCACTACCAGGGCCGTATTGCACATAAATGCGTCAGGCGGCTCTTTCGAGCGTATGTAGAGTCTTGAGAGGGCACGTCCGGAGGCTGACGGCAGACTGGCCCGATTATCAACCATGGCCGTTCCCTCTCTTACGGTCGATCGTCCTGCTCCCCAATGCCAGCCTGAAAAGTCTGCCCCTGCGCCTTGCTTGGCTGCCCATTTCCGTGCGCCGCCCAGATATTTCAAAGCCGAGTGGGAGTAGCAGCTTCCACTTCCACAGAGTGTCGAACGAGCAGACCCCGAATTCGACATCCTTACAACTGCGAGACACACGCGACTCTCGACCTCATCATCTACGCTCAAAGGGGCCTACTTCACATGGTCTCGGCCCTCCATCCTTGCTTGACATAGTGTCGGAAATGATCATTCTTCGCAAGTCCTTCTTCCGTGAGGCGTTGGCGAGCCTCGATTCGGGGTTAGGCTCTGCATTCGACGTCGTGGCAAAGGGCTACGTGTGTTGCGTCTGTGATACGCTGTGCAGACCAGATGGACGAGGCAGAGCGGCGATGTGGCTCGAGGGGGAATATGGATTCGTATTACACCCAGAGGACAACGACGACATCGCCCCTGGTCTCCCTGCACATGATCTGGAAATGCGGGGTCGCGTATGCAGCGACTGCCGCACGGTTGACGTGGATCTCGTCGGCCCTCTGCCCCCCCCGTGACTAGGGTATCTCGGATCAAAACGACATGCTATGCAAGCAACAAACATGACCGGTGACCGGGATCTAGAGGTGTAGATGTATGTATGTGTTTATAGATCTCGTAAGCCAGATATGCAGTGGTAAATGGACAACGACAGATGACAGATGATTGTTGTGATGCGATCCCCCCTTATTGAGCCCGGCACGGCACATGTGTGCCGGGCATCAATGCTATCTCTTCTCCTTCTCCTGCATCTTATCCTTTGAGCTCTCCGGGCTATCCCTAGCCAACGTTGTGCCTTCGCTCGTGCTCGTGCCCGTGCCGTCGGTGTACATGCTGCCTTTGCGCATCTGCAGGTCCGTCTCGCCGAGCTCAAGCTCCTGCAGGATAGATCGTTCAGGATAGACGGGTTCGTCTATCCTGCCGAGAGAGCTGCGGGTGGTGGGCATCCCGCCGACCTGCGCCAGGTGATTGTACGACGCAGTTGGCGATGATGCGCGCCGCGTGTTCCCCTTCTCCCCAGGCCCAGAGCCGGAGCCGGAGCCGCGCGAGAACCGAAGTGCAGCAGCGAGGTTAGAGGCGAGTCCAGCCCCAGATCCGGTTCCGCGAGGACGCGAAGAAGTTCCAGCGGTGTTACGCGAGCCGGTCGGCGTAAAAGCCCCTTTGCGTACTCGCCGGCGGACAACTCGTTTAGTGCTGGTACAATCAGCACGGCTCATTGGGACCTGCACGCATAGGACTCACTGCCACTCGACAAGCCCGTAGATCAGGGCGTCCAATATGCCTTGGGCAAAGATGAACCATCTTGAGACAGCACGCAAAGGGGTAGGCGGATTCCCCGCAAAATCGTAGATGATGCGGATGAGGGATACGGAGAAGAGTAGGACATACTGCTCATCAGGGGCTGCAACACCTGGCCAAAAGCGAGAACTCACGCCTAGTGGGAACCACAACATCAAAAGAGCCGTTTTCCGATTGAGATACGACGACATTGACTCTGGGACAAACTCAACGACCTCTCCGGTATTGTCGATGCCAGACGGCGCAAAACGGTCGTCTCGTGTCCGTGATGGCCGAGATTGCTGAAGCATCCTCATGAGATCAAACTCCTCATCGTCGTCCTCAGCATCTGATCGTGCGCCCCTGCCGCCGCCCTCCACATCTGACATCTCCCTATCGGACAGCCCAGCATCGCTGAACGCTGTCCTGTGCTTTCCTTCACGAGGTTCCGAAATACCCGCTGAGGATCTTCGCGAATCGCTAAAGTCGGTAGCATGTGAAAGAGCAGAAGCGCGCCGTATCCGCGGTTCTTGCTGATCCGGGGCGAGGCCAGAGTGAATGTACGCCGACGATGGCGCAATGGGTGTGACAGGATCGATAGTAGTCGCTGTGGCCCCCGACTGCTGCCGCAAACGAGAACTGATTGACGAGATCGAGCCAGACAGATCGGCTGACCGGCGCCGTCGGCCTTCAAACAGGATCTGCGCTGCCGAAGGACCGTGATGAGGCATGGCGGTCGGATCGGCGTCCTCGTCGATGATTGTGGACGATATAGGGTCGAAACGTGCTGTTGCGGGGTTGATAGGGGAAATATTGCTGTTGAGGGAGCGAGCCGAAGACACCGAGTTGAGTCTCGCCGTCGCCATGGTGGGCGGAGAGGAGGAAGAAGCCGTCGACGGCCGTTTCTTCTGCTCTCTCCCACTCAAGCCTTTCCAGTTCCCCCAAAGACTTCCTTGCGTGTTCTGGCCCGTTCCTCCGTATCGCTGTCCATCAATTTGGAAGACTGGAAGATCCATTTTCTCCCAAGGAGGGATGTCTCCCGGCGGGGGCACTTCGGACGTTGGTGAGACTAGCCCCGATGACATGAACCCAGTCGGGCTTTGCCCCTGACTGTGCTGTACCCTTTCTGGGCTGTGTTGGCTCAGATCGACCTCCTGACCCATTTTGGGTTCGTGCTCGGCCGGCGGTGTCCCCGAGCCGTCCTTGGAGCTCTTTCTTCTTCCCATCAACAGCTTGCTCAACTTTCTGACAGCTCCACGAGTGTTGGCTTGAGAGCTCGAGCCCATCCCATCGTATGACCCTGTCGGCGATTGCGAGTTGAAAGACCGTATACGATCTGGTCGACGGAGGAAGACGAACAGTCGGGCGTAGAAGAAGGAGATGCAGACAAAGACGATGCCGCGTGGGACGAACTGGATGAGTTCGCCATACAAGCCGGCGTCCGAGCCGTAGTAGCAGATCCCGCCATTGGGCGCATAGCCATAGACTTCGTAGCCGATAAGGGCAACTGCGATCGCGCTACCCCACGCCACGCCCCACAGCCAATACCACTTTCTTTCCAGGAAGGTGGTGAGGGTATGTAAAGGCTACCGGGTTAGCAAGCCGCCAGCGCGAGCAAAATCTCGCTCACATATATGAGGATCATGTAGGTTGCGAAGGCAAGGAAGAAGGTCCAGACATGTTCTGACGTTGTTAGCGATAGGTCCAAATCGGTAGAATACGAGCTTACCGGTCCAGAGAACAGTGACGAGCATAAAGCCCAGGCCGTCGCACGTCACTGTACCCTTCTTTAGTCCATGATCCAGATCAACGGTGGATGAGATGAGCCCGACAATGCTGATTCATCAGCACGAGCACATTCATTACGGACACTCGACGATGGCATCACACATACCCAAGGACAAAATCCGAAACCACCAGACTCTGCACGAGCCTTGTGCGCATCGTCGAAGGTCTGCCGCGCCATTCCAAAATGATCATCGAGCAGAGGATCGACAGCGCCCCTATGATAGTCATGGTCTGTGTGTCAGAAAAATGGCTTTGAAAAGAGTCGAGAGGTTGAGGTGACTCACCAAGATGGCCGTCGACACGATGGTGACATACTCCTTGCTCTCGGTTTTAGACGTGACATTGGCGATCCCGTCCCCGTCGCCTTCCAGCGTCGGGAACGTCAGATTATAGCTCAGAACCGTGGCCATGATGGCGAGCCAGCGACAGCGTCATGGAGTGAGGGCTTCGGACGCGTCGAAGGCCGCACCGAAGTGTGTGTATCGCCGCCGACTGACACCTCGCTCCACTAGCCCGATTCTCCCCAAGCCAGCAGACGCAGTCGATGCGCAGGTGCGATCGCACGCGATGACGCCGAGCTCGCCACAGGTGTCGAGCAGCGAGGTAGCGAGGGGATGGTGGCGAGTCGTCCGCTCGTTGACCGACCGCAATAGGCGAAGTAGAATAGGTGAAGAGCAAGTGTCGGATTGGGTTTTTTCCTTGGGTTTTGGCTCGCAGGGTGAGGGTGGGATCTGTCGGCCGTGCTGTGCCGAGACTCTTTCACTCAAGAGCGGTGCCAGTCGGGGCTTCGGGGAGGAAGAGGATTTGGGTGGTGCACGGGACTGACAGATAGACAGAGATGGGATCGACGTCACCAAAGGACCTCCCTTTGCGACCGAGTCCTATGCAGAGATCATCTCAGGCATCCTTTGCCTGCTGCTGCTTGGTACCAGGCTCGCAATAGGCATAACAAAACCCCCTCCCCGTCCCTGGGCGGTGCGTCGGCGTGCGGCGTGCGTGGGTACGTTGGATGGTGGGCGGTGGGCGTTTGGGGGGCGAATGGGGAGGCTAGGGTTCGGGAAGCCAGAAAAGCCAAAAACCCTTCGGCGCTTCTGCCCTTTTGCCGTTCAGGCTTTGCAGGCGTGGTACCCTTCAAGGTTGGCACAGGCCAAGTTGGGAATAGCCGTTTCTCGGCCCGTTGGGGCTGGTGTCGACCCGTCAAGAAACAAAGTCGTCATTCTTGCTTTTGAGCCTTCTGCCCGATCACCTTCCCGCTCGCTGCCTGGCGGCGCCTCGGCGCACGCCCGACGATCCTCTCCAGTGAGCTATCCCCTTGCCAGCTGTGGACAAGGTCGGAACATTCCTCGACGCCTCGATCTCGCATCGTCCTCCCACGATCAGGTTATGCTCAGAGCCTGCATTCTATTCTGAGTGTTGCCCCGTGATCAGATGACCAAAAACAACCCAGACAATACAAATACTTTCGACCTGCGCACCGACAAATGAGCCGAACATTGAACAATCCCTTCCGGAACAACAGGGTGCAGCTCTCGTCACTCTGTCAGGTATCAGGTAACAAGAATACCATTGCGCAGTCGTCTCTATGTCACCCGCGGTTCGTGTTCTGACAGCATCCAAATAGGCGACACGCAGCACGCAGCATGTTAAACGGCTCGGGCGGTCTCCCTCGGCCACGGCCACACCTTGTATTCATACGCCCCTCCCCCGTCCCCCTAATTCCTAACTCACAAGTGACGGCAACGGGCGCCATCAACGCCTCTTTTTCTCGTAAACCCAATCCACAATTTGTATTGATGGTCTCGCAGAATTCGTGAAACACGATGAGCGATGATGCATGGGCAATCCATGGCTGAGCACGTGAAGCTTCTTGCCTGATCCAAGCTGAAGTTTAAAAGATAGATAGATACAGATGAGTAACAACAACAACCTCTCTAAGCCGTCATGTCATTAGGTCGTTCAAATGTCCGTCCTGCACTTTCCTATGTCGGAACTCGCCCAGCGACCAATCTCGCGCCGTTCTCCACCAATCCAAAGACACCCTTGTGACCGATGGGCAGCAGACCCTCACCCGCACCACTGGCCCGAGCAAGGCTGTTCATCTGGGCGAACAGCTGATAGTCACGCGGGTGGATGCCAGATGGGTTGTACAAGTGCGATCCCGCCACGATACCGACTGCGCACGCACATCAGCATCATCTCGAGTTGGAAGGACAACGACTGACTGGCAAATGCCGCAATGATATAAATCCCAAACTTGCCCGCCTGATCTGCGATGGCGTCCTTTGACGTGTAATAGATATGATTGACGATCCCGGGCCTTTGGCGGTTCCGGCGACGTTCGGCGAAGGACGAGGTACGTGATGTGGCAGGCGTAGAAGCCTTGCTGGACGCGGCCTTCCGCGACTCGATTTCCTCCTCAATGATTGTGCAACGCAGGCCAAGGGCGTCGACCAAGGCATCGTACTCGTCATCGACTTGTCCGAAAGGTCCAGCTCTTGAATCTCGCGGGTGCGCATGTTCCAGAACTTGTTGCTTGTTGATCGGTTCGGCTGTCTCGGTGTATGCTGGTGGCAGAGGTGAAGAGGCAGAGCTCGAAGGACCTGGCGCGGGAGATGTCTCGTCGCTGGGAATTGGGTGAACAACAACAGGATCGGTCTCGGTCGAAGCATCGGCATACTCCTTGATGTCATCTTCTATGCGTATGGCAGGAATGCTGCTCGATGCGATCTGCGGGCGGTTTCCGATCTTCTGGATAGTCAGCCACGAGACGGCCCAATACCAATGCTGACCCTTGTTCGCTGAGTGGTGACAATTGTCTCCACATAGCTATCCTCACCGCCTTCTTGCTCCTGGGCTTTCTCTGCATCCTTCAAACGTTTGTTGAGCTCGTCCCCGAGATTCCGCGACAAAGTCGGATGACCGCTGGAGTCGGTCAACCCACGCTGATGGCCAGAGCCAGACGCTCGAGATGCAGATGCCGCCCTGGCTTCGTCCAGATCAAATCTCATCCGATCGATAGTCTCTTTCAGTTGGAGATTTTCCTGCTTCTGAGTCTCCAATATCGACTCGGCTCGACGAGCGACGGTGAGGTCTTCTTCCAGTCGTTTGACTTCGTGTTCGAGAGCTTCAATTTCGCGCTTGGTCTTTTCCTCATCGGCTTCGTGACTCGCTGAAGCCTCTTCAAGGTCCTTGATCTCGGCGTCTCTGGACCGCAGCATGTCGCGCAATCGTGCCGCCTCGTCTGCGATTCATTAGCATTCGCCAATGAGCCCGGCCAAGCACTCACCACATTGCGAATTGTACATCTTTTGCATGTTGGCATGATTGGTCTTGGAGTTCTCGAGGCTCCGTTGAAGCGAGAGGATGTCGGCTTCGAGCTGGACCGTCAGCTGAGCATTCACATATGACAGGCAGACCAACCCCGGCAATCTGGATATTGCTTGCACGCTCCTTTCCCTTGAGCTCATTCTCGTCCTTCCTCTTCTGGGCGATCTCAATACGGGCATCTTCCAGTCTGTTTTGGAGGTCTTCGACCAGACGCTCATTCTCCGACCTGTGTTGTCAGATCTCGACTGAGGATGCGGCCTGTACCTACCCGATCACGGCCATTTGGCGCTCAGACTCCTTCAGCTTCCTGCCTAGCTCGTTATTCTGCTTCTGCAAGGCCCGTAGCTTATCATGCGATGTCCGCAGAGAATTGGTCGATTCGGTCTGAGAGTCAGGCTACGCCGAGCGTGACTAGCCTTACTCACCGATATGCGACTTAGTCTCGGGTTGAGTGAATCGCCCATTACACCCAGGTTGTCCGGAACGACGTCAAGATCCACTTCGTCCTCTTCGAGATCCTCATGGTGTCCTTCGTAAGAAGAGGCGCCGCTGATGACCATCTCGATGCCGTCCATCTCCTCTTCGTTCGGCGACTTGGCTCTGGCATGAAAAGACGTATTGTCGAGTGCTGTTGGGGAGACGGGAGATGAAGGAATGCTTCCTTGATGTGCAGACATGGCAGGTGAGGCCATGATCACGGTTTGGGAGCTGAAGCTACGGGTGAAAGGCCTCGAGCCCGAATTGTCGGCACCGTCGTCTTCTGGCACTTGTCCTTGACTGCCCCTTCGCCGGCGACTAGCAGGGGAAGGTCGAGCAAAAGCACTACCGAAAGCACTAGGTGGCTGGGCCGCTCCTCTGAGTCTCGCAGTGAGGGGTGAAGCCTCGTGTCTCGAGGGGTCAGAGAGGGTCTTTGTGCGCTTGGGTGGCAGTGGACGAGGAGCGAAGGATGCTGTGGTGACTGATCTGGGAAAGCTCGTCTGCTGAGGCGGGGCAGATGCTTGCCGTTCGAACCTAGCGGTTTGATCGTCTCCCTCCTCAGAGCTGGAGCTGGACGAGTCAGAAGGGGAGCGTATGCGATCCGAATGCCGTCTTCTGCTGGATACTCGTGTGCGAGGTGTCTGCTCTGGATACTGGAAAGAGGTCGGGGGCATGGAAGAAGAATGAGGGAGAGACGGGGCCGGGGAGACACGCTTCTGTGGTTTCGGAATCATACTGTTGCTGTCAGCATCAATTGTTCATGACGCAGCACACAGATCGGCAGGAGATCAGGAAACACATACGATAAGAAGCTGAACATTTCCTTGGGCCCCAGCTCAAGGTCGGTGTGTTCCGAACACAACGCTTTGAGCGAGTCATATTCGGTCGCTTCGAGAATGATGGTATCGTGATCTTGCTCATATTTGAGCAGCACTTGACGTCAGCGATATCTTGAGATGAGCAGCTGTGGGCTCACCATCGGGAAGGTCTTTGGACAAGACGAAGCCAGCTTCGCCAATGAGAGAGTCCAGGATACGTTGAAGGTCGGCTGCAGAACGACGTTCGGGCGAGGCTATATGAGCTGCGGTCGGCGGCTGCTCGACGAAGGGATCGGTCATGGTCAAGCGGTGTGATGCAGAAGGAGGGATGTGTGTAAAGACAGTAGCGGCAAAGATGGGAGCAATCAGCTCAATGGTCCTTCATCACGAGCTCCACGGCAGTCCTGGCGACAGGGGTCCTTTGGACTGTGGAATGCGGGGTTGCATGGGCTGGAGCTGTGTAAATGACTCACCATGGCGACTGGGACCCCCTGTCCGATTAACTGGGACCCAAATGACCCCTTCGTAGTGTGTCGCTATGAGTGATCAGTCGACCAGCCAGGCATGGTGAGCTCGCTGTCCAAAGAGGCTCTTTGAACGACGTGATGCTGGCTTCGCAACCTGAAACACAAACACCTCAGGGCCCGAGTATGACCGTCAGGAACGACGAGTGGCAAACTTGACGCCAACATCGGATTTAAGCATTTTTCGGGGTGCCACACGACCGTCTTTCTTGTCTGCTTGGCTTATTTCCGACGCCGGAGCCCTCCCCCCTGCGGCCGCTGCTACCTCGAAGTATCGAATTCGTGGTCAGAGGTCCCTTCAACCGTCAAGTCTCTATCAAGTGAGTACACGATCAGTTACACAGAGCACACCACGTCAGGCAAGGAGAAAGTGGGAGCGAGGAGGCATGTGTAGGCGCCAGGAGAAAAGCCGAGTCCGGGGAGGAGAAACCCAGCTTTGGCAAGGAAGAGACATTGGGGCAATGTCCGAGTCCTGACGACAATCCGGGCTTGGTCGAGGGGTCAGGATGTCCGCGAGGATGGTCCATTTGGCACTCGAGAGTCCTCGGAGCCAACTGGGATGACAAGAGGCTGGATGGAGCGAATTGGCGATGCGAATGAAGGCAGTGGCTGACCGATAGGATGGGTCGCTTCACCGAGTACTCCGTCGTTGGGCGCAAGCTCCCCACCGAGGCGGACCCGAGCCCCAAGCTCTAGTGCGTTGAACATGCTGGAAAAATGGAGAAGGAGCTGATGGAGCAGCCGCATGCGGATCTTCGCCCCCAACGAGGTCGTGGCCAAGTCGCGATTCTGGTACTACCTCCGTCAATTGAAGAAGGTCAAGAAGGCCAACGGAGAGATTGTCGGCGTCAACGTCGTCAGTAGTACCGGAGATTGGAGAGGGAAGGGGCTGACGACGGGTAGATTTCCGAGAAGAAGCCGTTGAAGGTGAAGAACTTTGCGATCTGGCTCAAATACGACTCGCGTTCCGGCACCCACAACGTGCGTTTCCTTTCTGCTCTTCACCTCTCTTCACGACGTCCTTGTGCGGTCAGACGTCGAGGAGACTGAACTCGCCATGTCATGAGCCGTTGCTGACCCCTCAGATGGTCAAGGAGTTCCGTGCCCTCTCCCGCGCCGAGGCCGTCGAGTCGATGTACCAGAACATGGCCGCCCAGCACCGAGCACGGTTCAGGAACGTCCAGATCCTCCGAGTGGCCGAGGTTGAGAAGAAGGACGACGTGCGACGACCCTACATCAAACAGCTCCTCGAGCCCGGACTCAAATTCCCCCTTCCCCACCGCCGCACCAAGTCCAAGGCTTGGTACGCCGCCCACAGGCCTGCTACCTGGGCCTAGAGGTCTGTTGTACGTGGATGACGGTCGGTGTTATGACACTTGGATAGGCAGTGATCATGCACCTTTGCATATGACCCGGTGTTGAGATTGGGATGGCACTGTTGCGTATCCTTACAGGAGGATGGAGAGTCTATCAGCACAAAGACAACACGATTGGATTCATCACAGCTCGTCTTGGGCCAAGCCCTCGTGACTGGAACTCTTGTCCCCCGCGCTATCATCCCCTTCTGACTCAATCTCCTCATACCGCAGACTGAGCTGCTCCGCAATGATCTTGACCAGACTGTCCTTTTCCTCAGGACTAAGCAGCTCCGTCCCATCTTCGCCCACCAAGACCTCTGCGTCCACCCACATGGTCCCATCTTCATCCTCTTCCATCTGCAACACCATGACATTCTCCTCAAGCTCATCCCCATCGGCACCGCCTTCCCCCGGTGCGGCGCCAGCCAGGCCCAGTGCCTGCAAGGCCTGCTTGACAAAAGCGTCGAGATCCTTGCTGGGCTTTTCCATCGCCCCAAGGTGCAATTTTTGCAGTACTGGCCCGTCGTCTGGGTTGTGCGCAGGTAGTGGCTGAGGTTTGTGCTCGAACCCTCTCGGGATCATACGGCTTTTCTCGCTCTCGACCTCCTCCGGTATGTTCTCCACCTCCTCGCCCTCGATCGCACCAACCGGTACGGGCGGCGCCTGTCGTGCCGACTCCCAATTGCGAAACTCGTCGTCGGGCAAGACCTCCCTACACCGCACAAGAGCCGGCTCGACACGCGCCTCCACCTCGGCGCTAAAGCCGGGTAGGCTGCACAGATGCGGGGAATGTACGACGAGGACGTATTGGCATATGGCGAGCTCTTTGATCATGTAAATCGTGTCGCCCGAAGTCATCGAGCAGTGGATCTGCACTTCTGTTTCGCGTGGTCGGCCGGTCTTGTCGCACCGCGTACCGTCGCTCCATCGCTGGACTAGATATCTCGAATGTGCGCCTAGACCAAAGGCGACTTCTGGCGCGACTGGTGTCATCTGGCCGGGCAGGCGATGTGCCGCCCCCAACTCTCCTCCTGCCTCGGCGTTTTGTGGTGGTATCCGTGGTCGACGTTGGGCTGGCTTACGTGCATTTGGATGTGTGGTTTGTGCCATGCCCAAGGTGTACGCTTCGAACCCTGTATCTTCCTCGGGAGTGTAGCCGCCGGGTGGATGGGGATGCGCATGGCGGGCCTCTCGGAACTGACGTATATGCGAGTTGTGGCAATACCTACTTGTCAAATTGAACACTGATTGATAATATGGAGGACCGACGAATACGTGAACCAGCCCATCTTGAGATACAGGCATTTGCCGTCCAGGTGACTCAAGGCCGCCCAGCCCTGCTGCGGATCGAGCTCTTCCTCGACGTTCGAAGTCCCGTCAAGCAAGGCGAGCTGCGATTCGGTCGCATTTCTTTCAGGCATCATGCAGAGGTACTGTGCATCGACGGCAGAGCCGTCTCCAAGGCTCATGGGTATGACCTCTGGCTGAAGCCGTAGTCAGCGGCGCCATTCCCAACCTAAAACCGACATGATCACTCACTCGATGTCCAGGGGAGTCGAAACCATCACCTAGTCTGCGCCTGCTCGATCCTGTCGAATGAGACGCAGCGATGTGGAGACCGAGAAAGTCATCCGATGAGTCGAGACCGGCCTTGACGAGCTCTGCGTCGGACGACGATAAAGGGAGGTCATTGAGGAAGATGACTTCGTACTTTGGGAACGCCTGTAGGTCCCGGAGCTGCGCAGTGTGCCGGCTGCTTGAAGCAGTGTAGGATAGACTGAGGAGCGCCGAGACGTAGATGGCGAGCTTGCGCATGTTGTGCTGGCCGTAACCCCAGCCTCGATGGTATAGATGAACTAGTTGCAAGGAGAGGACTGCCTCCACGTCTGGACGTGGACATTGGATGAGGCCACGTGGTAGATGACGGTCCAGCGAAGACCGCATTTGTCTTTCGTCGAGACTGCTTTTGGCTTTTCTGCTATACAACGCGCCAGCATCGGTCCAGAAGCTCTTGAGATCGCCTACTCGGCAGACCTTGTCATCTCCTCGATATACTCGCAAATGGAGATCAAGACATCGATCTGAGCAGCCCCGGATCCTGATCGACTTCTCTTCACATCACTCGAGGGCAGGATTGGCACCGCCGCTAGTATGCGTTACAGCCTGGACAACGCGCTGGTCGACGAGGACTATGAGGTCCCACAAGCTGGGCCGTCCCGACAGACGCCAAGAAAGCCTGTCCAAGGCAGCTCATCCGGGTGAGCCTGCACAGATCGTTGGCCAGAGGAGGCGGGGGCTGACGAGAAGCACACCCATGTCGGACCTCGGACGGCGGATACGAGAGAGCACAGCCGAAGCCGATTTCGACCGCTCTCCTCCTCCCTCGCCATCACGACAGCCTCAGTCGTCCCAACCCATGAAACGAGAATGGTCCGCCGGGTCTTCTCAGGATGCGTTAGACATGCTGGGCGAGCTGAGCGAGGATGACGATGCTGCCTTATCGGATATCTCAAGCTTCAGCTCTTCTGGCGAAGATGACGATACACCTACGATACCCGGTGCACTGTATGTCTTGGCCTGCATCGTACGGATCTTGGGCTGATTGCAGGCCGAAAAGCAGAAGCGTCTCGGCTCGCAAACCTTCAGTCGGGCTAGCCACACTCGCAAACAATGCCCGGTCTTCATTCTCTCCGACCCCAATGAGAAGCATACAGCAGTCCAGAAGTCTGTACGCTATCCCCGACTCTCGTGAGAGCACGGAAGACGTGGCAGAGAAGCCGGACGATGCGTACGATTACGCTCGCTCGAGGGAGGCGGAAAGAAAGGCAGCTGTAAGTAGCTCTGCCCATGTGACGCAATGACTGATGCCCAAGCTGTACGGCAAGACAATGGTGGATAAGCGCCGAGCAGCGTATCATCGAGCGGTCAGTGAGGAGCCTGAAGAGCTCGCAGGCGCCAATCGGCGTTCACTCAATCTGGAGAAAGAATCAGAGGATGTGCGGAAACTTCTTGCCGCGCTCAATGTCAGCAAGGAGCGGCAGAAGGGGGCTTTCGCCAGGAAGATCGACAGTCTTTGGAAGGTAAGCGTATGTCACGCTAAGCCAGGTCTGAACTGACGACCGACAGTCCATCGACGAAGTTGTGAAAGCAAAGCAGCGGCAAGCGGACGAAGCCCGAAGAAAAGCAGAAGCAGCGAAGAAGGCTGAAGAAGAGGCACGACGTGCCGAGGAGGCGATGAAAGAGGCGGCACGCAAGAAGGTGGAAGATGAGAAGCGCGCCCGTGAAGAAGCTGCGCAGCGGGAGGCCGAAAATGCCAAGCGGGCAGCCGAGGAGAAGGAGAGGGCAGCGGCAGAGGCTCGATCACAAGAAGAGAAGCGGCAGGAGGAGAAGCGGAAAGAGGAAGAGGCAAAAAGGGCTGCTGCCCAGACTGCGAAAGCATCTCAAACGCCACAAATCGCGTCCATGGCGAGCAGCTCGACAACAAGCGCCGCGATGTCTCCATCGGTGCAAGATCACGGGTCAGCCGACTATCATAAGTGGCAGTTGGAGCAAAGGTGGATCAAGGAGAACGTCCACCGTCCGGTCAAGAGCAATCCTCAGCTCAAGGGATCCCTGTTCCGCATTGCCGCCAAGATGCGTCGCTTCGTTGGGCAAGTCACAAATCAAAAGTCGGTCATCGTACGCGTCACGGAAGACATCCACAAGATACTTTGCGATCAACTACCATCGGCGCCATCGGTCGCTCAGCCCGCCGTCTACAAGGGAGACGTGCCGGTCCAGTATACGTACATGGTTTCCAGGCTGGCTAAGAGCCTCATCGAGCAAGCCGAAGCGGAAATCAGCGTGAAGAGCGAGGCTGCCTTCCCCGTAGCTTGGGTGGTCATTGGTCTGCTGTTGCGAGGCCATGGCGCGCTCGGCCCCATCCTTTTCTCACGACTAGTCAAGAAATGTCCTTGGGTGGTACCACACCTTCCACGGACAGATGTAGGTCGCACTTGTGGAAGCTGTTTTTAGATTGACAGTGTAGTCTAATGATCCCAACACGGTTAACAAGAATGCCGGCTTTGACAAGGGCGAGACGACCGCAGCCTTTGTGGAGCGGATGAACGGGATCGTTTCATTCTACTTTGCGATCCTTCAGTCTTCATTCTCAGCCATCGTGCCGACGCTACCCGCGCCGCCTACGCCAGAGCAGCTACAAAATGTCATCATCCCGGAGCTGCGGTTGCCAAGGGCATGGACTTGGATGCACGCGATCCTCCAATCGAGGATGGTGACGCATGCGCCTGTCGCCACACTGGTCGGGAGCTGGTTTACCATTTGCGGCAGCGATATCGGCCGCGTGTACGGTGCGGGCCAGCTGCGCAAGCTGATGGAGGTGGTCAGGGAGCATGTGGGGGAGTTGGGCGGAGAGTCGACGGCGTCGAGGGAAAGGACAGGCATGTTGATAGGGGACTATCTGGGTCAAGGGCATGTACCTCCGCATGGTGGGAAGAACTGGGAGGTGTAACATACGAGTAGCGACATGCATCTCAGCTGGATGAGCAGTTATCGGCGACCCGGCCTTCGGACGCGTCAGTAGCGTGTGAAGCTTTGAAGGGCCTCGAAAGGGATTGAGGTGTCTATTTGGATCCGGTTGATGAGCACGGACCTCGGAGTGCCACAGGCACAACGAGCCAAAGGGGTCGAAACGCACTGCGGCCAACAACAAAGACAACGTACACAGACACGTACACAGACATGACCCCGGTGTCTGTCTGTCTGTGTGGTGAGAGATCGGGGCACAGAGGTGATCGCAGTGTCTCTGAGCGGCTGTAACGCGGAACGAGCAATCGATCAGTCATCGCTCCCACTCGTTATTACAGAGTGCCTAGTCTTGAATAAGAGAGCGGCCCTGGTCTATCCCGTGCTCTGCGTACACTGTACCGGTGCTATGGACCCTCGGTCTGTCCTTGTCTGTGTACTTCTGTCATTGTGTGTGTCCTCGGCCGACGATGACAGACATCAGCATCGCTCGAGCGTGGTCACTCCTTTACACCATTCGGTACAGGGGTGGCTTTCGGACCATGGACGTCAGCGACCATGGACGACTTTGGCCTTGGGGGTAGACCAAAGTCCAGGCGAGTCCTTCGGATTGTTCTCTCTTCCGAGCGGCACCCTCTTACTCCCCAACAGATCAAGTCGTACACAAAGGCTACCCTTGATCTGTGTGTACTGTACTTTGGACTATAGACCATACACCCTTCTACATCCGCATACCCACCCACACCCACACACCGACATGCTCTCCCACACCTTCATGCACCACACCGATGCCGTCCGCAAGCAAGACGGCAGGCATACGCAGTATCCCTTTCCCTCGTCTGCATGTCCCTTCCACTGGACCTCGTTCGCTTTGGCTATCGGACCCAGCGCTTCCCACCGAGCCACCGACCCACCCATTTCCGCCTGCCGTCCCGAGGTCCTCGGCGCCATGCGAAAAAGGCATCGATGGAGGGGGAGAGCGAGCGACGGTGAAAGGCATAAATAACGCTCTCTTCCCTTTCTCTGAAAAACTCATCCCCTTCTCCCATCTCACTTTCTTGACTCGACTTCCCCTCCCTGGTGGAAAAAGCAAGATGTGCCACGAGTCCCCCGCGTCGTCCGCCTTGGCGCTGATCATCACCATGATCGGCTCGGTCTTTTGTATCTGGCACATCTACTCGTTTGACCATGGCGCGTGTCTCATACCCAGCAAGCGCGAGATCTTCCGCTGCGTCGTCATCGTGAGCTCCTCCCCCAGCGGCACAACTTAGTTTGTGATTGACCCTCAGTGGATGATCCTCTCCTCGCTCATCTTGTTCGTCACGTGGGACGCGGTGAGTCTTCCAGTCGGTCATTGAGCCCGGACGTCGTGCTGATGATGGTCAGCTTATCGTGTACATCAAGTACAAGGAGGGGTACGGCGTCATTCCCATCTCGACTACCGTAACGGAGATCCTCCCTGTCCCATGGTCACTCGTCAGTATCGGCCTGCCCATCCGTCAGAGTAAGGCTGATCAGCAGTGGGATGCCCATAAGCAAAGCCTGGCCCGCGCTTCGTACCACTGCCTGTCAATTGCGTGGGCTTTGATCCTCTCCATTCACGCCGAAGAGACGCTTTACTGGATGTACCTCATCCGCGCGATCCGAAACAGGGACTCGACCAGCTGGTTCCGCAGTGTTCAATTCAAGATCTGGATCCTGTGCGTCGTGCTGGTAAGCTTTTCCCTCGATAACCTTCGGCGAGTAGAGACTGATCAACAGGCATTCGGCATTATGCTCGGTGTCGCGCAGATCGAGACCGCCAACATCCTCCAAATGGAAGAAAATCTCTTTATGGCCGGCTCGATCTTCGCCATCATCTTGCTCCTCACGTCGCTGTGGCTCGTCATTGTCTTCCCCTCTTTTATCCGCGAGTCGATCAAGCAGGGCGCCAACTCGGACGTCATCGGTCGCTTGCAGTATTTCAAGGCGAGTATCTCTTGTGGCTCATGTCGACGTCGCATGGCTGACCAGGCAGGAGCTCAACCTCGTGCGAACTGTCTTGAGGGCGTTCTATGCTGGCGCACTGGCCACACTTGCCTTCGACGGTATGACCCACGAGTCCAAAGTCAACCACTCGGCGTGAGCATCTCACACAGTCAGCTGTTCAGAATGAGGCTAACCCGCAGATTCTGGCTTGACATCTGCTTCATCGTCGGCATCATCTCCATCTTCTGCTCGACAGCCGTCAGCATCATGATCTTCCTTCCGCGATCCATGACGCGCGAGGCCGGCCTGGCCAAGCAGACCCCCGTCTTTGTGCAGCCCAACTTTGCCCAGAAACACCCGTACAACTTCAACACCTTCCCGGCCGGACCGCCCTCCACCACGTCGGACCTGCCCACTCCAGGGACGCCAGAGACCATGGTCAACCCGTGGGGCGTGCTGGGCGAGCGGCTCAACTTGGACAAGGTCGAGCTGTCCGGTCTGGCCGAGAGCCAGATCGGCATGGGCAGCGTGGTAAGCGAACGACACTTCAGCGTACCCTTCGCCGCTCGGCCCGGGGCACGCATTGTTCACGAGGGCGAGCACGTCGACGCGCCCATCGCGGTGAGTTTGACTTGGATCAGTACAGCACAAGGGCGGGGATGCGGGCTGACGGGTCAGCTCAACAACTTCCGTTCGCCCGCGGACAACAACGCCCCGCATGGGCCTGTCGACCTGTCGAGCATCGTGGTTACGACACAGACGGTGGTAGAGAAGGAGTGAGCTGCGTCGTGGGCGTAGCGAGCAGGGGGAGTGGACGCGTAATGGGGTGCGTGGAGTGTGTAGCCTATAGACTCGTGGGCGGCATTGTATCGGTGCCGCCTGCCTACTCTGCGTTATGAAGAAGAGAAGAAGTCCTAATGAGATCTGGGATTGGTATTACTTGACTTACCCCGCATTCCTGTTTTCCTAATGCCGATAGATCCGGCCGTAGTAATCTGGGGCCCACGTCTCCACGTCTTCCCCACCCGTCAACCGGCTCTCCATCGGCAATTCCTTCGACATCGTCATCTCTTTTGCCTTCGACATCGTCGTCGTCTCTACACATAACAGTACCTCTCATCCTTATACAGCACATCGAGCAGTTCCACACAGCAGAGAGCGCTTCCACAACCCCCCCTCGTCCTCCGAAGACCGTCATGACGTTCCGCCTCGGTCTGCGCCTCGGGGTGCAGCGCCCATCGGCCGCAGCACGCGTGAACATCACACGACCCCTACGGCTCACCAAAAGGCTAGCCACGACCTTCGAAAACGTCGCGCAGAGCACATCGCTTCCTCCAGGAGCGACGGCTGTCCCGCCCCCACGTACGGGCCCATCCGCCTTGCGCAAATGGGCAATACGTCTCGGTGAGTCATCACGAAACCCGGAACCAACATCTGGAGAGGTGAAGCCTGACTACAGCCTTGCTCATCGCCTTCCCTTCGGTTTACCTGGCCGGCGCGGCCTTCCCCCCGAAACTTGTCTTGTTCATCTTTCCGCGCTATGCCCCTCCGCCGCCTGAGAAAGACTCGATGCGCGGGAAAGCAATCACGAGCGACGTCGAGCAGGAGTTGCAGCGATTGTATGTCGTAGCGCAGATGCGCGGTCAGGAAGGGTGGTACGAGGCAAGTGAGTATCACATCCTTGTGGCACATATGGGCAGAGCGTGGCTGACTGATGTAGGACCATATGAGAAGTTCGACCCGCAGAAGGTCCACAACTCGTTGACTGCCGGCTCGCTACGCGGTCCAGGCAAGCTCGCGGTACCTCCTATAGTATTCGCCAAGACCGACGAGTCCGAGGCGATGGCCGTGGTGCATCTTGGAAGGGCGCTGTGTGGGCATGATGGGATCATCCACGGAGGGCTACTGGCGACTGTCTTTGACGAGGCGCTTGCGAGGAACGCTCTGCTCAATATTCCCTCGCATATCGGAGTGACGGCCAACCTCAACGTCACGTATAAATCGCCCACTGCGGCGGACCAAGTGAGCCTCCGCTCTTTCGAGATTTTGGATGAGGTCAAGCTCGGACTGACAACCAGTTTGTCATTGTCCGTACCAAGCTGGACAGCATCAAAGGCCGCAAGGCGAATGTATCAGGGACGATGGAGACGCTCGACGGGGAGAGGTTGGCCGAGGCCAAGTGAGCAGCTATGCAATCATGGAACTTTGAGCTGATCTGTCAGGGGTCTGTTCGTGGAGCCCAAATGGGCGCAGTTCCTCCAGAGCTCAGGAGTGACGGAAGCGCTGGGACGGCCACTCCCTATGCCCGAAGCGAGCCCTGCTTTGATGGACGGCCAGACGGAACGTATCGTGTGAGACCGATCTCCAGGACGAGAGCTATTCTCGAAGACCAAAAATAGATACCTTGTCGTTAAGACTGTAGGTAATATCTTGTGTGGATGTGTGGTGTGATTGCGACGCGTACTCTGGTGTGATGGGCGATTATGAGATGCATCTGTAGACAGGCAGGCATGGCTTAAGATACTATAGACACTGTGTATGGACACGTTTCAAGTCATCCAAAGGCAACGGTGGCGGTGGACATTCCCGAGAACCGCTTGGACGTTCCGTCATTCCCCTTTTTCGGACCTTCCCTTTCGGCGTCCTCGAACTGTCCCGCGGGGTCTGCACCCTCATGGTGGCCCATGTCGAAAGCCTCCTTGCTAGGGCTAGGGGAGACGAGCACCTCGTCCTCCACGCTTAAGCTCCCATCTGTCGCTGATCGCCTCATCAGCATGCTCGGAATCATCGTACCGTTCTCAGATTCCTGCTCGGATACAAATTCGTCCTTCGCAGTCTTGGCAGGCTGGACAGCAACCACGCGTACGGTCCGGACGGGCGATCGGCTCGGCTTGAGCTTGAAGTCTTTCAGACGGTCTACACTCGGCATCTCCGTCGGGGGCGTGGTGTTGTATTGCGAGCGGGCGCGACCTTTTTCTGTGAGTGCCTCGGAGCTGATGGATACCGAGTCGGGGTCGGCCTCTTCAACTTGCAGACCTTGGACCGCCGTCGGCCCTCGAGGAGTCGACATCGCCTCTGAATGAGAGGGCGGGTTGATGTCCTCCCCTTCCAGTCCAAGGCCATTCGCAGGGATAGTCGAGGCGGTACCAGAGGGGGTTTCCACCACTTGGTCCTCACCATCGCCAGCGCTGGTCGAGATACGCGAGGCGATACTGGTGCTGCGCTCGAGAGAGCCCGTCTGACCAGTCGTCACAGAGTCCAATGCCAGCTGGAGCTTCTGCTGTATGCTGACGATCCGACTGGCAATCGCGTCCGTGCGGTCGAATATCGCCCGATCCGCAGGTGGAAGGGCGTCGCGGTCGACGATACTACTGCCTTGCCGACCACTCGCGCGGTCAAGCGCGTCCATGATGCTGCGCGAGCGGACGGTCCCATCTGTCAACCGCGAGAGCTGGGACAAGGCCGAATCTTTCGTGGCCGGGCGTTGACGAAGACCCTTGAGCTGCGGTCGAGGCGAGGCGACAGAGAGCGCAGACGTGCCGGGTGTGGAAGGTCTTGATGAAGGTGTGGGCGAGCCCGGCGGCATGACCTGCAAGGCTGTGTTGATCTGCATCTCGAAGACGTCCATGATTTCTTCTCGTTCCCGCTCGAGCTCCTGGATCCTGGCCGTCAGCGCAGCGAGACCAATGCCGAGAGCAGACATACGAGATGTGCATTTCGGACAGCTGTCGCATCGCTTCCGCACGCGCGTCTTCAGTCTTCTGTAGCCGGTCTTCCAATTCGTCTTTGGCTTTGGTTTGCTCATTCGCCACTGCTCGTCAGCTCGTGCCTCCCACGTCCAAAGAAAAGAGCTCACACGTAGACAGCCTCTTGGCCTCCCGCCTCTCTCGTTCAATCTTGAGCTTCAAGTCGTTTGCCTCGTGCGCCAGGCGGTCGGCGTACTTCTCGAAAGTCTCAAACTGCTGCTTCCACTTCTTGTCAGCTTGACTGAAGTGGGCAAGGGACTAGCTAACATGTTCGCCCTCCTGCGTGAGCTTGAGGAGACGGCGATTGATTCTAGCCACCTTCAACTCGAGATCATCACGGGTTTCCACGTAGTGCACTCTTATCAGCGCTTGCCCGTGTCACTGAAGCAATACTCACGAGCACGCTTCCGCATCATACGCTTGGCCAGCTGCTCACCCACACTGAGCTGTGCTTCGGGTCTAGAGATGCCCGACCGAGTGAGTCGCTGAATAAGAGTAGGCTTCTTGTGCTGTACCATCAGCTGACTGTATCACCAGCTGAACAGTTAGGAATACCTTATCAACCATGATCTTGTCGAATGTGCTCATGACTTCGGCGTGCTTCCACCACGAGGGCATCCGGAACCGTTCTCCGAGATATCGTGGACGGTCTCGAGTCGCAGTATCGTAGATCTTGTTGAAGTTCTTGAACGACCCTGTAGGGTATGATACTTTGTACTCCATCGGGATAGAGCGTTCGGAGGCTGATACATCAGCCTTCGTCCTAAAACCGACCGAAGAGCCTCACGATACGCCGGACCCAGAGCCTGCATGATCTTGGCGCGGCTCTTGTCGCGTTTATGTTTGGGCGTGACGACATTTGCAGGCGGAGTCTTGCAGATGAGAGAGCTAAGGATTGGTCATGCTCTGGGTAGACACACGGAATACTCACTTGGTGTCGAGGTCTACCATGACTACTTCGGGAGGTGTAATGACCACATACTGGCACTCGCTAGTAATGCCCTTCCGTTCAGCTGCATTGCCGGAGGGTCGGAAAGGAGCAGCTCACGA
Organism: Tremella yokohamensis; assembly: GCA_024343385.1. Taxonomy (NCBI): domain Eukaryota; kingdom Fungi; phylum Basidiomycota; class Tremellomycetes; order Tremellales; family Tremellaceae; genus Tremella; species Tremella yokohamensis. Next base: position 29,531 of record BRDC01000034.1, on the reverse strand, counting down.
TGATATAAGGCCCGGGGTCTTCAATGAGAAGCGTCACATCGCGCTGTGAAGGTCAGCCTTGGTCAGACCAGCTCGACAGACGGACAGCATGCAGAACGGGAACAGCCAGACAAATGTCGTGTCAAGCTCAGACAACGGCCGGTCAGGTAGGGCCGAGTCGAGTCGGGTGCGGGCAATGGCTGCAAGGGTGTCGACACGCGGTAGGGTGAAGGAGAAGGCATGGCAAGTCGACGGCGGCGCAAGAGTAGAGTTGACCACCTCGACTGAGGGTCAGCTGAGCCTGTACAGTATGGAGGCAGGAACACACGATCTCGAGGATGAGCAAATTTGACTGTTTTTGATATGAGCTTTCGAGCGCCGGCCGGTCCAGCATCGGGCACGACTCGGTTCTTGAGAGAAGGATTGGGCTTGGTGCCATTACGCACATTGCCTTTGGGATCTTTGACGAGGTCGGTGAAGCTGTCGATGGTGTCCCCGGCGAAAGCGTTCCCGAGCACTTCCGGGCGCCAAAAGATGCCCATCGAATCGTCGAGCGTCTGCACTCCGCGCGTAGCATCTGCGTCGGAGAGCGACCACTGCTCGGGCTCCTTCTCGTCAGCCAGTCCCTCTATCCCTGTGTGAGCAAAGTTCGAACGACTCACTCGGCCTAAGCCGCTGACGAGGTACAGCGAAGCGAGTGTGACATTTGGCTCGAGACCGAGGATCTTGTCCGCCTTGACTCTGCTCCCGACGCTGAGTGCAGATTGGTTGAACCTGGCGTCAAGATTGGTGAGAGAATGCAGCTTGGAGTTCCGGTAGTCTCGAAGTTGGTGCAACTGATCCTTCTCCTCGTCGTGCTCGCCAGACTCTGAGACTACGTCAGTTGCACCAATACGACCAGCGCGGTTCCCAGGCGGACCGCGACGACTGGCAGATTTGGTCGCCGAAGCGGCGGTATCGTAGCCCGACTCTTGCGCGTCTGCCCCTTTCGAGCCCGCAGGCGCCGAACCGGGTCCGAGAGGTGATGGACGGTGAGTCATGGTGGATGTGCGCGAGCGCGCGGCGGTATCAGCGTCCATCTCGACGATGCTGGGAAGGTCGGTGGTGGTGCTGGAAGGCGACCAGACCGTGAATTCGAACGAGGACGCGCGAGAAAGTTTACGATCCCGCTGCTGTGCCGAGGCGGACTGATCGTCCGCTGGTGTTTTCGAGTGGGAGTGGGGAAGGGGATGAGGTGCGGTTGGGTCGGCGGCTGCGCGAAAGTGCGACGCCTCGTCGTCGAGGGCGTCAATGTCGACGACGCCTTCCGAGGTGTACTTGACGGTCGGGGAGGCCCCGACGAAGAGGGGTGGATTGGCGAAAGGGTGCCGGGCGGTCTTGTACTGGTCATAGATGCTCGCCTGGACGGCTGGCGCGGATCCAGTTGGAGACGCGGACGAGGACGCGGCGGCGTGACCACTCGCCGGCGTGTGTCGAGGTTTTCCATCGGCAGTCCGTTGGCGGTCGTGTCCGCGACCACCAGTTCCTGTTGAGGACGAGGGAGGGCCGACACGGTGAGAGGTAGGGATAGGAACGGGCGAGGATGTCTCGGAAAGCGGCTTGTTGGTGGGGATGGGCGCCGGTTCGGCAGCGAGGTAGGGCGTCGCGAAAGGGTCTGTCCTCGTCCACGAGTTGTGCCGCTCGTAATAGGGGGTCTGGCGCGTGTTGGTGCCAGCGATAGGGGACGCCGACGCCGCCGAGGAGCGAGACGGTGGGGGATGGAGGTAGGGCGTCTTTGGGAAATGGGCGGGGGTGGATCGGGTGGGTAGCCGCTCGTCTGAGACCTTTTTAAGGTGAGACTTTGTCATGGAGCCGAGCAGGGCGACCATGGCGAAGGGGAGGGTGGGGCGTCTTGGGAGGGAAGAGGCTGTCTATTATATGTGAGAGAAAGGTGGGAGTGCGGTAGGTGACTGGGTATAAATTTATGGTTGTTCGGTGACGCGGGCAGTCGACATGTGGTTGCTGAGCGGTGATGATTGACAGTGAGATGGACTAGGAGAGTAGGAGAGAAGAGAGAATGGGCTGACCTGGTGACCTGGCGAAGGGGAAAAGAGAGAGTGGACCGAGCTCTGCTTAGTGTTGCTGCTCGGTCCCATCCAAGGAGGCAAGGAGCGGGAGAACAGGGCGACAGAAGTGTTCCATACCCCTGTACCCTGCAACCTCTAGCCTACACACCGACGCTCGAGCCATCGTCGACGACATGACATTTGCTTCTCCAGCTCTCTCACTCCGCACATCAGTCGGTCAGCTTTGCTGCAGCATCAAAATACTCATACAGGCACCCGGTCGTCAGGAGTGGTACCTCTCGTCAATCGCCCACTTTGATTGAAGCAGCCCGGGGGAGCTCGGGATGGTAGATGGGATTGTAGATGGAGTGAGATGGGTCAGGTCAGGCGAGTCAGGTCCGTTTCTAGCTTACGAGCTAAGATGAAACGCTCGACTTGGACTCGAGCCACTGATGGCCTCCAATCGGTCTGATGAGCAGGTATTTGATGACGATAATGGACAAGAGATGAAACAGTTGAAAACCACGGCGTTCGGCGACAATCCGTCAAGGGTAAGGGTCGAGGGGAACCAGGACGAGGGTGGCAGCATGGGCGAATGTGGCAGTGCAATCAATTACAGTAAACACGGAACAGGCAGCAGCTTGCATGTACATTGTACCGCCCATCGCCGGCATCATGGTCACACTCGCCACGTACCCTGGCTCTTACGACGCTTGAGCAGCGCCAGGCCCGCGACTGCACTACCAAGCAGGGTAATGAGACCACTACACAGCGTAGGAACGACCCATCCGAAATGGTCATACAGGGCGCCCATGAGGGGCGTACCGGTCAGCGCGCCGATACTGACGCAAAACATAGCCACCCCCAGCCGCAGACCTATATCGTGGAAATCATCGCTGAGACTGATGACCGCCGCAGGGGTGAGCACCACGCTCGCTCCGGACAGAACTCCGTATATGGCCGATACGATACCTGCTCCGGCATCGGTGGTGGCGAGCAAGAGGGTGAAGCATGATATGCCGGCGAGGGCGGAGAAGAGCACGAAGAATCGTAAGGGGCCGTAGTGGTCCGCGAAGAGGTTTGGGATGCGCCCCAACGAGGCACAGCCGTTCATTATTCCCAGTGTCCATGACGCGACGTTGGGCGAGACGGAATGGGCCGAGGCGAATACTTGGAGATAGTAGCATGGAAAGTAGACGGCGAAGGTGATGAGGAACAGGGCGGTGCACATGAGCGTATAGGTTGGGGAGCGGAGTAGACGGATCAGTCGTCGCCAGAGCTTGGCGCGGGGTGGGTCCAGCTGCGCAGGTGCAGAGGACAGGTTCGTTGGGGTGTCGGGGGACTCGGATGCCTTCTCCGTGATGGTGCTTGTTGGCGTTACCACCTCTGAGGCGGGACAGGCGGGCTGGGCTGCGACGAGTGGATTGACTCTGGTGTGCATCAGGCAACAAGCAAGAGTGAGGCAGCCAAGCATGAGGAACCCGACAGCCCGCACGGTGTAGGCAAAGCCGCGAGCGTCCAAGAGGTGATTGAGGAAGATGGGTAGTGTCAAGCCTGCATGTGAGCTGATCAATGAGCACAGATCGCACAGCTCACCTCCGACTGAGCCACCGAGCAGACCGAGTCCCATGGCGAGGGCTCTGCGCCGCTTGAAGTGATGCGAGATGATCGAGATGCTGGGGAGAAAGAGCAGGCCGCAGCCGAGACCAGCCAGAATAGCCTGAGTAAGGACGGTCTGCCAGAACTCATTGCAGAGAGAGGTGAGGAACATTCTGAGCATCAGCGAAGCTGAAACACTCGAGGTAAAGTGGGACGAATCACGCAAGAACAGACAGGATGCTGCCCGTGATGACCAGAGCGCGAAAGTGCCCGCGGTCATATAAGGGGCCGACGAATGCTGCGAGCGCATACTGCAAGAACAACTGAATGCTGCCGATCCACGAGATGGCCGAGGAGCCGACCTCGGGGTACTTCTTGGTCATGTAGTAATCTTGGAATCTGCCAATCAGCCCTCATGCCTGCGACTCGGTTCAAGAAGCAGCTTACACGCCCCACGAATTGGCCAAGCCCATGATGGCGAACACTGACATCAGCGGCGACCTATCTCATGTTGGAGTGGGAGGACTGACAGGCCAAGAAACACCCCACTACAGCCGCCCAACCTGTCCAACCTCCTTCGGGAAAGTCGTCCTCGCTTCCAGGGGCAAGACGTTCAACATCCAGATCTCTCTGCTGTGTGTCCGACGCCACTTTGGTCTCATCAACCGAGGAGCAGGGCTCACTCATCACTAGCGAGCCGTTCGATTTGGGTAAAGTAGGTAGGTGTATGAGTCCCACTGGATCATGGGAGGGAAAGAAAGTGGTCCGCTCAAAAGGGTTCACATCGTCACAGAGCGTCGAAGAAGGCGAAGGGACACCAGAAGCAAGCGGGTCTTCAGTAGTTGTCATCGCGGGATTTAGCGTGTGGTCGTCCGTCGTGTCGGTGTCGCCGTTGCGTAACGGCGTCGGCGTCGGAGTGGGGTCGAACGGGTGCAGAAAGGGAGTGTGAACGGGTCAGAAGAGGAGGCGGTGAGTGAGGGAGTGAGGACGAGGCAGGCTCGTACGTCTGTTCACCGGGTCTTATAGCTCTCCACCGCGACCTATCTCCGGTATACCTCAGGCTCATATCGGACTGGCGAGAAGCGCGTCGAGCACCTTCTGACCGGCCCTCGGCAGAGGATACCGGTGAGTCTAGTCCAGACCAGCCTTCTCCGTCTGTCCATAGTTCCACATGCTACCAGACGTGAGATCGCTCGCACGTTTGGCCAATTCTAGATTCGACCAATGTCCATTTTGTTTCTAGTCTCAGATCCTCTACCTCCTCCACTTCCTTTGGTCGGTCGTCCGTTCCGAAAGCTCTTGGTGGAGGCCGTCCTGGACACACCACTTGGTCAGTGTCCGAGACAGAATCCGGTTTTGGTGGGGACGGGCAAGGCCTCATCAGCTCGTCAACAGTCCACGACGCCTGCCCGCGAGAAGCACAAGCTATCGTTCTGTCTCCGGGCCGATCTCCGACTTCCGGTGGCAGGCGTGTCCATGCAGACGTCCATGAACTGTCACACATGCAGCAGAATACTGCATGAGCGTGCCCACAACTTCCATAAGTCACCGCACGGTCGACTTTGCTGTGTCGGAAGGCTCCGCACAAGGTCTCGTGCTGGGTCTGCCGATTGTTCCTCCGGCGTCCGTTGCCGTCGGAGTCATCGTCAGCCAGACGGCGCAGTTGGTAGCTGCTATTTTTGAGATACATCCTGCGTTGCTCAGTTGCTTCCTGATGATCGACGCGACCTTCTCACGAAGTCTGGGCTAAACTCTCGATGATCAGCATCACAATCCCAATCAGCATTGCCGGGCCACATCGGATCAGGCCGATCACACCAGCTCGAGCCTGTCCATTGTAGCGATCATGAGCTTCGAATGTTTGCCAGTGATTTTTGGCTTCCAACTTGAGGAGATGCCCCTGTGCGTGCAGGGGCATGATGGGCAGTGTTGGAATGACTCTCGGCCTCAAAGGTTGTCGAGATATGAACCCGAAGGTGACATAGAACCGGATGAGAATGTACTGGTGAGTCGGGCCGATTGTAGGGCGAGGGTTCGGCAAACTCGCCCGGTGGTCCGAACACATCTCCGACCTGACAGGAGAGAAATAGATGGCTTCTCGCACACAAAGTGGGGCTGGAATACGTTCTACCACGATCATACTCGCATAGATCATGTCCAGCACACCGCGCAAGGATACCGGCGCCAAAGCCAAGACGAACGGGGGAGGCGTGTTGTCCAACCTGCTCTTCTTTGGCCCGGCGGCCTTCGGTGCCATCGCCCTCTCGCTGTCCAACGCCGACCTGTGGGATTACCTGCCTGTCAGGTCGACGGCGTACAAGGGATGGGTACCGTCTGCGGATGCTATCCCTGCCCAGGCGCAGATCATCGACCCGCGCAGCTTTGCCGTCATGCCGAGCGTGCCGCCTCCGTCGATACAGAACTTCACTACGGTGAGTCGACCGGCACGCAGCCCTGGAGAGATGGGAGGAGAGGGGAATGGTCTCGAGAGTTGATGGGCTGGCTGACAGCAGAAATTCACACCGCCCGGTACGACCCCCTCTTCCCTCAAAGCCAAGCCTTTCCACGTCTACAACGAAGCCTTCTGGGAGATCCTCGGTCCCAACCCCACCCTCACGCTCATCGCCGCGGGTCACACCAACCTTTCGTTTCATGAAGCGCCAATATGGTATCCTCCCACTGACGAGATGTTCTTTTGTCAGAGCGCGGGACCCAAAGAGGCGGGCACGGGCTTGGAGAAGTCTGCGATGCTGGGCAAGGTGTCTCTCAAGGCTGCTGGGGAGTTGGCTGCGAAGGGAAATGGAACTGGGTTGCTCAGCATTGATTTGGTACACTCGGACCCTTTGGTCATCAACCCGAATGGTCAGTCTAACTTGTGATACTCAATTAGAGTGAGCTCAGCTTGTAGGCGGCACCAACTACCGCGGCCAGCTCGCTTTCACTGGTGAGGGCCAAGGAGAGGAGATTGCACCGGCTCTCTACCTTGTCAACCCTCTCCCGCCATACAACACAACAAGTCAGTCTCCACATCTCCCAGAAGGATCTAGAGGCTGAGACTTCCAGTCCTCGTCAACAGCTACTATGGCAGACAGTTCAACTCGCTTAACGACCTGGCCGTGCACCCAAAGAACAAAGACATCTACTTTACCGACGTGACTTACGGCCGGCTGCAAGATTTCCGACCGGACCCTGCCCTGCCCAACCAGGTATACCGGCTCTCGTCTGCGACAGGGGCCGTCAAGCTCGTTGCGGATGGCTTCGACAAGTGTAACGGTGAGGCACATGCCCTGGACTATCGTTGGCGGGAGAGCGCTGATGATAGGTATCGCCTTTTCTCCCGATGGCAAGTGGGCCTATGTGACCGATACCGGTTCCGGTGCTGCCTTTTACCCTCCTACGCTACACGGCCCAGCCACCATGTACGTCCGCCTACCTCGTATGACCATAGCCAGGGCTGACATGTAGCTACCGGTTCCCTGTTGACAGGGATGGTAACTTTGGTGCTCGCCAGGCATTCGCCTACGTTTACGTCGCTAGGCCCGACGGTGAGTCGCAGAGTGTGGTTGTGAAGGTCGGGGCTGACTGCAGGCGTCCACTGTGACTCCAAAGGCAACGTGTACTCGTCCGTCGGTGACGGCGTGCATGTATGGAACCCGCAAGGTACCCTCCTCGGCGTGATCTATACTGGCCAGTGGTCCGCCAACTTCCAGGTGGGCAGAACTTGGCCAGCGGGATATTCGAGGCTGATGACCAGTTTGCCGGTAAGGGACGTATGATCATCCTTGCCGAGTCGGAGATGTACTACGCGACTCTCGCGGCTGAGGGTATGCACATCACCGACTTGTAGAGATGAGGCGAGAGCGAGGGGAGGGGATAAGTAAGAGAAGAAAGTCAAAGAGGAGAAAGATGATCCAAAATATCGCTAGAGAGCATCTGCATGGTTGAGGAATGGGAAGGGTGTCGATGATGCTGCAGTCGTATGCATGCATACATGACCGTTCGTTCCCTGTCCTTTGTCTTCTTTTGTCGTTAGCAACACGCTCTCCGTGACCGTTTCCTTCATGGTCCATCCCCGGCCATAGTCAATGGATGGTCAAGGGAGAGGTCGGGTAAAACCGTAACCGACACGTCCCCCTCTGGCATCACTGCTTTGTCCTCTCCCATCACTCGTCAATACCTTAACATCATACATCATATAAGACCCTCTCCCCCTCTCTGGAGGCAGGGTAGTGGCCGGCACGATGCCCGGCACTGCATCCAAGCCGAAGCGCCCCTTCTCTGCGTGCCTACTGGAACTTCCCACCGACCTCCAGACACGGATATTCCTCTACCTCTCGCCGGACGACCTGGGCGTCTTGTCCCGCTGCGTGATCGAGCTCGCTGGCATCGAGGAGGATCGGTTCTTGAGGCGGGTATGGATCAAGCAGGTCAGTTCCTCGTGTTCTGGTTATGGGAATGGTGCTGAGTGCAGACCGCGCCCTCTCGCATCGATTTCAAGCTGTTCTCCCCGCATCATCCTCGGCCGGATGCCAGCGAGCTGGTGAGCTGCTTCTCTGCACGTGATGACGAGTCGGGTCTGATGCGTCTAGGTGAGAAGAGGGACACTGAGAGGAATTGCCATCGTCTCGGGCGTGCGGGCCCACACATACTGGGCGTCGGAATCTGTACTTCCAACATCCTCCATCTCTTAAAGCAACAGAAGCTGACTCGCGTCCAGGCAGTCCGATTATCCCGCACACACGCCAATCTTCAACTGGCGCTCGTCCGACGCGCGCTCACCGCCGCCCTCGCACCATCCCACCGACCCTCCGCACCGGCCCTCCACGCACTGGGCATCCTCCCCGCCCCGTCCACTCGGGCATCCGCGTCGATCGCCGCGGCGGCTCATACACTGCAGCGCCAGCTGGAACGAGATCACGTGCGCCGCGCGTTGCTCGTCGCGCGTGTCGGGCGGTCTCTTGGAGAGGTCATGCAGGCTCACGCTGGGCTTTGGAGGGAAGGCGAGGCGGTGCGCACGGCATTGTGTCCCAGTATAAGAGGGAGGAAGCGGTTCTTTGAGGGACTAGCCACTCCTACTGCCACTCCTACTTCCGTCAACGCTGTCGCGGCGGCGACAGTGACTGCGACCGCGGCTGATTTCAAGCGTTAGAGATGCCAAGCCGATCGTCGACCCGCGACCGGACGGACGGTTCTTTTACCCCTGCCACGCACTCTTCTCGTCATGTCCGATAGCCAAGATCTCGACCATTCACAGATCACAGTCGTCCAGCAGGGGTACAAACGCCAACTGCCCTTCGGTGACTTCTTTTTATAGCTCTCTCTTTCTCTCTCATCTCTCTGAACCTGAGACGGAATGCGAGCAGGCACGACAGCGACGGCGACGGAGGATCCTGTCCACCCCTGCCCCATGGGTCGTGCTCGTCTTACTCGCGTCGAGGAGAAAGAGGCGGTCCGGGGCAAGATTGGAGGAAAGATGGAACGCCGTGGGATTGGGTTTCCGTTGTTCGTTTTCTTTTGACCTGTCTGTTCATGAATCTTGCTGGCGTCACGCCCCGTCCCTCCGCGCCACGCCGTCGGGCCGTAGCCTTGTCTGCTCTCTCTCCCCTCTGGCTCTCACTTTCGCCTCTGTGCCGAGAGTGACCCAGAGACACAAGAGGCAGCTCGGGACACGTAATACCACAACGCCAAGACTGACATCGTCAGTTTCTCGGAGAGTTCCGGGACCTGAAAGGGAGTCTTATCTGCATCCTTCAGCCAATTGGAAGGGCACTCCTACCCGATCTCAGGGTCATTTGACGTGTCCTTATCTTTCGGGACCACCTGCCACAAGTAAAAAAGCTTTCGCTGCTTGAACGCCTCTTTGCCCTTCGCGGCTGCCTCTCCTCTCGTCTCCCTCTCTGTCGGTAGCAACTTATCGTCTCTGCCTCTCCCTGCCTCTACTCGTCTCGTCCCATCGAACCAGTCAGATCATCCCCTGCAATCGCGAATCGACTCTCTCTTTTTTTCCTAAGAGACAGAGAGAGCGCGCGCTTGGACCCCCATTGGTCATCCCCCGGCGTCCCCGGCCTCGCGGTCCACTCAAACATAAAGGGAGCACACTCTTCCCCAACCCCCCCTTCCCTCTTCATCTTTACTTCATCACTTCACCTCTTGTGACCTGTGATTCCGACACAATGGTCAACGTCACTTACACAGAGACGTCGAGCGACCTCGTCTACTACGAAGACGATGGCACTCCCGTCATTTACAACCTCGGTGACATGGCATGGAGTGAGTCCCTCCCCTTGCCTCCCGCCCACACGCCCGGCCCCCCGGCCGTGTCTTGTTGATCGCTCGTATGATCACGCGCTGACCACACCCAACAGTCATCGCCGCCACCGCCCTCGTGTGGATCATGATTCCCGGTGTCGGTCTCTTCTACTCGGGTCTCTTGAGACGCAAAAACGCGCTCTCCATGATCTTCCTCAGCATGGCAGGTATCGGTGTCGGCTCGTTCCAATGGTTCTTCTGGGGTTACTCGCTCGCTTTCTCTGACACTGCTTCCAAGTGAGTCCCCCTTCAATTCCAACATTCCAAGGCATTCAGGCTGATGGTAGATTCATCGGCAACCTCAACTACTTCTGCCTCAAGAACGTCCTTGCCGAGCCTTCCATCGGCTCGACCCGCATCCCCGCCATCATGTTCTGCATCTACCAGTGCATGTTCGCAGTGATCACCGTCGTCCTCGCCATTGGTGGCTTTGCCGAGCGCTCCAAGATGGGCCCCGTCATGGTCTTCATGTTCGTCTGGCTCACCCTCGTCTACTGCCCCATCGCATGCTGGACCTGGAACGCCAACGGCTGGTCCTTCATCATGGGCGGTCTCGACTTTGCCGGCGGTACCCCCGTGCACATCTCCTCCGGAACCGCCTCGCTCGCCATTGCCATCTACCTCGGCAAGCGCCGCGGATACGGCACCGAGCGTCTCGCTTACAAGCCTCACAACACCTCGTACGTCGTCCTCGGCACGGTCTTCCTCTGGTTCGGTTGGTTCGGCTTCAACGGCGGTTCGGCCCTCTCTGCCAACCTCCGCGCTGTCCAGGCTTGCATTGTCACCAACCTCGCCGCTTCGGTCGGTGGTATCACCTGGATGCTCTGGGATTACCGTCTCGAGCGCAAGTACTCGGTCATCGGTTTCTGCTCTGGCGCCGTCTCCGGTCTCGTCGGTATCACCCCCGCCGCTGGCTTTGTCGGCTCCCCCGCTGCTGTTGCCATCGGTTTCCTCACTGCTACCGGTGCCAACTTTGCCACCAAGCTCAAGTTCCTCGTCAATGTCGACGAGACCCTCGACGTGTTCTCGACCCACGGTATCGGTGGCATGATCGGCAACATCTGCACCGGTCTCTTTGCCCAGGCCTCCGTTGCCGCCTTTGACGGTATCACCGTCATCCCCGGTGGCTGGTTCGACCACCACTACGTCCAGCTCGGCTACCAGATCGCCGACCTCACCGCCGGCTTTGCCTACTCGCTCGTCATGACCACCATCATCCTCTGGATCATGCACTTCATCCCGGGACTTCGCCTGCGCGCCACCGAGGAGGCAGAGATTATCGGTATTGACGACGCCTACCTCGGCGAGTTTGCCTACGACTACGTTGGCACCGACCCCGAGCTCCGTCTGCACCGCATGGACTCGAAGCCGGTTCTCACCACTGGCGATGTCGTCGAGGCGTCCACTCCGGTCCCTTCGTCCGCTGAGGGCAACGAGAAGGCCGGCGGTGGCCGTGTCGACCCGTAAACCTCTCCCTCCCCACCTCCTCTACTCTTATAATCACACCCGTACACCTACACTCGTGCAAAAGGCCTGGCCTGTCGGATCAAGCGAGCATGATCCGGCAGCGCAAGTATATTCTCCCAGTTTTGTTGGTTCGGTAGACTAGATACCCTGCTTCTTGCTCAAGTTGTCAGTGGTGAGCTTGTAGACGGTATGATGGTGGCACATGCATTGCATGGGCTCAAGTGAAATTCATATGACAGTGACGAGTGACGATGCGTAATGAGGGAGGTGTGAAGGTGTGAGGGTACCGGCTGGTCGCCCCGACTTAGCCGTGAAAACTTTAAGCGATCGAAGAGGGGCTGGGCTGGGGGCCGGGGGGGTGACGAGGGTAGAGGGCAAATTCTCCCCCAAGCTGAGCAGCTGCATGCATCGTTCACACTCTTGTCAATAGCCATCCCATCCAACATGGACGCCCAAAGCACGACGACCCGCGGTTCATCATCATTCACCTCGTTCCGCGACAAAGTCCAACGAGCCCTCTCGCCAACCTCGTCCTCTTCCCGATCCCAGTCTCAGTCACGATCCCAGTCGTTCATAGGCGAACGGCGTACAAGCTTTGGGCGTGAGTCATCTCCTCTGTGTATTGTTCTCTGCGTGCCCGTCTCTGTCCGTGGTTCTGGGTCAGGAGGATCGGGGCCAATCAGGCGTGACTACCCCCCGTGGTGGTCCAATGAAAACTACCCCTCTGCCCCCCTTGCCTCCTGCGCTCTCTCAGAGCTCTGAAGCAAAAGAGGAGCCGCACGCGAACCGAGATGAGAAATGGTGGCGTCAGATGGCTGTGGCGATTTGATTGATCCATCTGTGGGCTTTTGTCTCATGGATCGAGCGATACGGTCGGAAGAAGATAACCACCCCGTTCTGGCCAATCAGCTTCTCAGCTGGGGCGGGCGGCACAAGCTCTGGCTTGGCTTCCTCAGTATGCTTCTTTCGGCGAGTCGATGCTGCATGTAAGTGCAGCTGGTGCATTCCTTGCAGAGCGGGTTGCTTGGTGCATTGTTGCATCGCAGAACAATCTCATACACCCCCCTATATACCCCTGTCACACAGACACCCACACCCACACAGTCAAACCTGGACCATCCCCACCCCCTGGCTGCCCCGCCTAGCTGTACGTCATCCGTCCCTCGCTATCTGCCTTTGAGACCCTGAAATCACACCAACGTACACCGAAAAAGCCAAGCCCATCCCTCCTCCCTCGCCATCAATCCACTCCTCTACTTGCAATTCCATCTTTTCTTTCTTTTCTCTCTTTTCTGCTCTGTCTTGCGTTGTTTGCTACCCGACACCCCGCTCATAGCAGGCACAATGTCACATCTCGAAGAAGGCAGAGGTCGCGCACCTCTCATCGTGAGTCAACCCCCTCACTCGCCTCATGACAAAGGTCAATGCGTCATGTGCAATGCTGACAGCAGACTTCCACCGGTCGCGGTGGCGCTGGTAACCTCGTCCGATCCGTCAGTCGTGACCCCGACGTCCTCCCCGGGCAAGAACGCGGACGCGACGTCGGTCCTCAAGGCCACGACTCGGAGCATGTGAGTCTTCCATTCCTGAACCTCGATCATCACACCACTTAGAGGTCCGTGCTGATGCCAGATCACCCACTCTGGTCGAGGTGGCGCGGGTAACATCCGTTCGCCCTCACGCGACCCCCGCGCTCGCGAGCAGGAAGCGCGCGAGGAGGCTCTGCAGGACAAACTCGTGCATGACGCTCGTGGCAGGCAGGCCGAGGCCGCCTTCTCCACTGGCCGAGGTGGCAGCGGCAACATCTCTCGATCCAAGTCGCGCTCCCGCTCGGCCGTCCGAGACCACCGTAATGCTTCGCCCGCACCGCCTTTTGCTGGACACGGTCGTGGAGGATTCGGCAATATTGCCGAGGAGAGGCATTCGGTGGACAGCGAGAAGGACGCGGCGAACAAGAAGTACGAAGCGGAGATCCGTGCCAGACACTCTGTCGAGGACGGCGCGCAGCCGTGAGTCTCTCCCTCCTCACTCCCTCGGACGACGACCATCCCTTGCTGACTGAAACAGACACCTGCTCGGCAAAGGCGGATATGGAAATGTCGCCCCGACCAACCTGGAGCCAGTCGACCCCGCCACGCTCAGCGCAGAGGAGCGCGCGGCGCACGACAAGCTCCACGCGCAAGAGACGCAGGAACACCACTGGGTCTCGTCCGGTCGAGGAGGTGCCGGTAATGTGCACCGTATCGACGGCGACGAGCGCGGGAGGGACAAGCACCACGGCGGTGTGCTGGGCAACATCGTGCGATCTCTCAGCAAGGCGGCGGGCCGGGACAAGAGCACCGACCGGGCTTAAGGCGCGGTGCGATGGGAACACTCGGGGGTCGGTTTGGTGTAATTCAAGAGGGGCGTATATCTATAGTTACGGCTGGTAGAGTCAAATAGGCTATCCTATATCCGTTTCGTGAGTCGTCGACTGTTTGTCGACGAGGGTTGTAGATGGTCGGCAAGATGCACCTGTCTTCTTGGCTGTTTTCTTGCGTGTCCATGCATGGACCATTGGTACTTGTAACTCCTGAGAGGTCTCGGACGTAGAGTAGAAGAGATGAGGAGGTGCGGCGTCGGCCGAAGCCGATGTTCCGGTGACAGAACGAAAGTAATGTCGATATCGATAGCAATCGTACTGCGACACGAAAATGTAGAACAGTGTCAGGCAAGTCTCTGACATTTCCATCTCATCTGTCATACACTAGATCTAGCAGTTTCAAGGATGACAGTCCCGCTCTTCGAGCCAAGATCAGCTGCAGACTCCTCACACGAGTCGGGACCTTCCACCCCACTGCCCAGCAAAACCAAAAGCAGCCCGACTCTGCGAGTAGCAGTGATTGGTGCTGGTCCCGGCGGACTCGCCTCGGCCATCTTCCTCCAGCATTTAGAAGGGCCGAGGGTGCATGTGGACGTATACGAACAGGCGCGCGAGTTGAGGGAGATCGGAGCGGTGTGTCTCCCTCCCCCTCTCCCCCTCTGTGCCCGCGCTCTTTCACTAGAGCGAGGGAGGGAGCTGGACGAAGGAAGACAGAAGAGAGCTGACGGAGAGGGCATCACGCTGAATCGGAATACGTGGCGGTTGCTCAGACTTCTTGGAGCTGCCGAGTCTCTAGGCGCTGCGTGGGACGCTCGGACGCTCACGCCGATCGTCGACCAGGTACATCGGTATGTCCAAAGCAGCTTGCCTGCTTCGACGCTGCTTCGCAGCTCCAGCTGACTCGCAGGAATGGTCTCTCCGGCGAAGAGCTTCTCCGGACATATCAGACCCCCGACGCGGACCAACCTGCCAAAACACGCATCATGCGCGCCGCCATGCAGGCCGCCCTAGTGAAACAGGTGAAACCCGACACGATCCACCTCTCGAAACGCGTCACGCGGATAGACGACACCCACCCCAGCGAGATCTACCTCGAGTTTTCCGACGGCGCCCGTGCAGGGCCGTACGACCTCCTCATTGGCGCCGACGGTATCCGCTCCGTCACGCGGGAACACGCGTACCCCAACCAGAAACTCAGCTACGCAGGCAAGATTGCCTATCGCGCCCTTGTCCCCCAGTCCAAACTCGCGCACCTGCCCAACCTCCCGCAGAGCTCGTGTTGGTGGTGGACCCCCGAAAGCCGGCTGTTCACCGTCGGCCTGGACGAGGAACGGTTCGAGATTGCCGCGTGGCTCGCAGAGGACGAGAGTAAAGGTCAGCGTGTGAGCTGGGGTCAGAAGGTCGACAAGCACGAGGTGTTGGGTCATTATGAGCATTATTGCGAGGAGGTCAAGGCTATTGCCGAGGCTGCAGATGAGTGGATGGAGTTTGCCATGTTCACGGGGCCGAGATTGGGCAGTGTTTGTCATCAGGGGAGAATGGCGCTGGTTGGCGATGCCTCGCATCGTGAGTCTTCCCCTTCCCCTCCGTTATTGTCACGCTAACGTACTTGCAGCCCTCTCTGGGGCATTTGGAGCCGGCGCATGCTTCGCATTCGAAGACGCCTACATCATCTCGCAGGCCATCGCCAGGGCGTACAAAGACGGTCGTCCACTCGCCACTGCTCTCGCAGATTTTGACGCCGTCCGTGCGCCATTCTACCACAGACTTGTAAGTCCTCCCTCTCCCACCTACCCTCTCTCCGCTCGATTTGCTCACTGGTCAGTTCGGCATGATCGACGGAATGGCCAACAACACCCGCGATGCCATCAAGGAAGAACCTAATTCTGACGAGGTCGTTCGTCGCATAGTCGCCCAGAACTGGCGCGACCTGCAGACTGCCTGGATATACGACTATGACGTCGCGCAGGAGTGGGCAAAGTATATTGGCGAGCCGAAGAAAGAGGTCGTCAGTGGCAGTCCACTGGACGCTGAATTCGCGCAGGCCGCCACGCTCGTCGTTGCTGCTTGATTCGACCTGGACTCTCTCTCTGCTTGGCTGCTTGATAGATCGATAGATTGTTAGACCAGACCAAATAGTACTCGAGTACACCTGTTGTGAATCATCTCCCGTGTGACTGCCCAATGTGATGCCATGCCAAAAAATACCCGGGACACTGCTTGCTCTACGTCGCGCGCGCCATCCCCCAGCCCGCAGCCCATCGTCGTCGTCACGCGACCTGGTATGCGCACCTGATATGCCCACCTTTTGTAGTCTGACCGCTCGGGATGCGGCCGTTACAGCTCTCATGATCTCTCCTTCTCGAAGCTCGCCGCTCTCCTTCTCGCTCCCCCTTGCCCGCCTCACAAAATGACGCACTTCTTATCCTTTTTTCGTCTCCCTCCACCACCTCCACCAGCCGCACCATCCGCCCCTCTCCTCGTAGCTTTGATACCCCTCACACAGCTCTTGAACGCCGCCTCGACATTACTGTTCGTCTTGGCGCTCGCCTCGTAGAAATCACACCCGAGACGCATTGCCAGCCGCTGACCCTCTTCCGTCGACACTTCCCGTAGGGCAAACTGATCTCGTTTGTTGCCGACGATGACTACTGGTATTCTCGACCCGGATGGACCGCGGCCGGACGAGCTGGGTGCGCCGTAGGGTGAGCCGTACGGACTCTGGTGGTATGGCAATGCGTCATCTTTGACGCGGTGAATACGCTCAATGATGCGTTCGACGCGTTCGAATGTAGAGCGGGAGCAGATAGAGTAGACGACGAGGAAGCCTTCGCCGTCGC
The DNA here is from genome assembly GCA_024343385.1 of Tremella yokohamensis. NCBI lineage: Eukaryota > Fungi > Basidiomycota > Tremellomycetes > Tremellales > Tremellaceae > Tremella > Tremella yokohamensis. Next base: position 12,930 of record BRDC01000034.1, on the reverse strand, counting down.
TGGTTGTCAGCAAGCCTACGAGGTTCGGAATCTGGGACGTACCGGATCCATTGATCCCGCAATGCCGTGTACTCTTCTGAGCTCGTCAGTCTGCATTCTGGGAGTTTGTGGATGGTGATAGCGCACCTTGACCCGCCGTGTCGAGTACCTCGAGCAGACATGGCTGCTCGTCCACCACCCACTGCTTTCTGTAGCAATCCTCTATTGTCGGGTCGTATGCCTAGTGGGTGAGCTCGCTCTGGGTCAGGCTCCAGGTCTTGACACACCTCGACGAATGAAGACATGGTAAACTATTCATCAGCTCGTGATTGTAGCACACAACGTCAGCCTGCTCACCTGCACAGTTAGGGCCGTCTTGCCCACACCACCGTCCCCCAGCACCGTAATCTTGAACAGCATTCTTGGTGGGGCGGGCTGTGCTGTCAGCTCGGCTGGACAGCTAGACCTCGTTCAGACGCACCATATTGTGCGGCTAGCAAGGACGTCTCGCTGATCGGGTTGGTATGGAGTAGTTTCGGGCCGCAGTAATGGAGGTGAATCAGGGCAGAGGGATGGAAGTGGGAATGGAGAGGACAGGGAAGGGGGGCGGATCGGATCGACTGGGCGGTGTGTGGACGTGGGCGATAGTGATGTCCGGGAATCGAGGACTCGTGGACAAGAGGAGGGGGGATCGGGGAAGAGGGAGGAGGAGACGGGGGGGAGGGGGGATGGAGGACAAGGTCAGTCGGGCTCGAGGGACTATCGACTTGCTGGCGTTGTAGGCAAAGGAGCGTCGTCGTACATGCGTTTGTCTTCTCTTGCCGTCTATCTCTGTTGAGCCGATGCTCCTCTGATGGGTAGACTGATGCGAAGCTGCCGGACTCGGGCGCAAAGGACTCAGTCTCGACCGCGGTCGTGTACTCGTAACGGTCGAGGAAGGAGGGTCGGGCGGTGGTCCTGCGTCCAGCGTTTAGCTGAATCTGGAGGTGGATCTTCCGATGTCCGGTGCGTGCAGCGACAAGAGGGAACAAGTAGTACGTCCGCCCGCGGACGTGGTACGTCAAACAACGAGCGACCAAGTGTCCGCTTTGAGGCGGGTCGTAGAGTCGTAGGTGTTGTTGGCTGGCTCTGGGCCTGGCCGACCGACGAGCGGAAGCGGTCAATTCCTATCCGGTCTGGTCACTACCACACGGAAATGGCACGGCCACAATACGAGGCGGGCAGGCGGGGCCGACTCAAGCACGAGACGAGGTGAGGGGCAAGGGGCGAGACGAGATGACACGAGTCGCACTGACGAGCAACAAGCAAGACAAGATACAAAGTTTCGAAATGGAAAAAGTCGATGTCAGATGTTGGAAAGATCACCTCGTGTTCATTCATGACTCGCAATACCTTAGCTCGTAGCTCGGATCGTGGATCCCTTCATGAGCCCTCCGAGCCCTCTGTTGCACGCACGACATCCGGCGGGCGCGGAGGGGGTCTCTTTATGGTGCGTGCATTACCTGGCTCAGCGCGCGCAGCTTGGTCCCCTTTACCTTTGTCATGAACCAACGAAGACCCTTGGTGGCTTTGAGGTCCGAGTGTCTTTGGTGCCTTGACAACCAGAGTAGCAACAGCACGCCATGCACAACAACAACACCGACACCAACCCTACCACTCACTATCCACACCTACAAGTCCGACGCCGCCGCCGAACGTATCTGATAGATGCGAGACATTCGCGCTAGGTCCGTATCTGTTGTCCAGAATCATCCTTCGCCGGATCACCACACACATCGTCTCCGAGCGAGACTACATCAAGCCAGATCTGTCCGGCGGGGCCACCGCGCCAATCGGACCCAAGCCCGCTTACCGGCCAGCTAGCCTTGGCGCTAGTGACCTCGTTGTGTATTGTCGTTGGGAGCGGAGCAGCTACTGTAACGGCTACACGAGCCCTGCGCGCAGCATGACCCTCCCAAAGTCGTCATAGCTCAGCCCACGTCCCTCATGCTGCGTCGAGAAGAGCGACACCATGTCGGTGATCTACCATAAGCACTTGCGACTTGCAACATAGAGGGAGCGCACCTCGTCCTCGGACCACATCTCGCCCAGTGTCCGAGCCATCTTCTTGACCTCGTCTCTGCCCAGGACATTGGCGGCGTGACCCCGCTTGCCAGCTTCAGACGGCGGCTTGAGCATCTCCCAGATATCCTTGACAGCCTCTTTCTGCCTGCTAGACAGTTTGACAGGGGCATCCACCTCGAGCTTCTTGCCCCTCTTTGTGCGCGCTGGGGGTGTCGATGCCGATGCCTTCTCCTTGCCCTTGCCCTTGGATCTGCCGCTCGGTCCGGCATAAGACGAGCCAGACAGCGAAGAGAGTGATGATTCCGACCCGTTGTCGGAAAGCTCGAACGCCTCGTCGCCTCCTTCGTCCTCATCCGCCGAGCCATCCTCCTCCCCCTCTTGGTCCGGACCCATCAGAGCCGCGCATACAGCACGGAAGTCTTTCCTTTTCACTCCACCTTCCGTCTCTTCCGCTGCTGCGCCAGCAGTCTTGCGTCTGCGCACAGTGGCGTCCGTATCGGCACTCCATCCGGATGCTGAAGATCGGAACACGGCCAGGACATCCTCGTCGGCAGGCAGGCCTAGCGATCCTAGCAAGGTGGGCAAGAGGCTGAGAGGTATACGTATGTCGGATCTGTCCTCTTTGTCGGAAGGCTCCATGATGACATCCTCATCGTCGTCCGGCATGAACCCGCCCTCGTCTTCTCCATCACCAGGCAGGAATCCACCCGCATCATCCTGCTCGTCCGGCACAAAGCCCCCCTCGTCATCCGGTACAAATCCTCCCTCGCTGTCTTCAGGCAGGAACCCTCCATCGCTGTTTATGGCTGTGTCTGACTCTGGGTTGAGCCGCCGACGCTTACTCGCCCGCCCCCGCTGTTTCGAAAGAGTGGCAATACCTCGATCGAACGCCCGGTCGATCGCCCGTCGTTGCTTGGGCGTGAGGGCGAGGAATTCGGGGTCGGCATCTGCCTCCTTCTTGTCAGCCAAGCGTGTGCGTGGGGGCTGTACATTAGCCGTCTTGGCTTCTTTGAACCGTGCAACTCGCCATGATGATGAGTAGAGATGCACATATGACGTGCGTGACTGTACTCTTTCCTCTTGAACCGGACCGGATCATCCTACCGAGTGAACGCTTTCCGTGCCTGGAAGCTCCTGGCTGGGACTGGCTCGGATACGTTAGCGACGCCTGTTTTTAAACGCCTCGTGTCTGCTCCTTCTTGAACTTTTCCTCTCATCTGACTGCCTATAGAGTCTGAAAGAGCAGCATGGCTTGGTTTCCTTGACACCGAAATCTCATTCACCCATTCGACAACCTGAGCCGGGCCTCCAGTCATCTGGCACGATGAGCGACCATGTGGCGGAAGAGTCGGGAATGAAGGATATGGTTTTTGGCAGCGTACGTTGTGCTTCTCGCTACCGAAGCTTCATGGCCATGACCCACACAGTCTGACATACAGTTTGCGGGGATGGTCGCCAAGCTCTTCGAACATCCTTTCGACCTCGGTGAGTAGCTGACTCTTCGAGGTGACAACAGCTAAGCCCTCAGTTAAGGTCCGACTCCAGTCCCAGCCTACCGACCGCGCTCTGACGTTCACTGGCCCTCTCGACTGTTTCAAAAAGACCTACGTCAACGAAGGCTGGCGCGGGCTGTACCGAGTGAGTCACCACTCCAGGCCATGTCGTGGAATCGTAGCTGATAGCAGGGTATCTCTGCCCCCTTGGTAGGCGCGGCATGCGAGAACGCCTGTCTCTTCCTCGTGTATGGGAAGTGCCAAAACCTCTTATTGGCCTTGTCGCCTCAAGCGACCGACGGCTTGTCGGACAAGGCCAGAGGGAAGAGGCGGGAACTCGGCACGGGCGAGCTGGCAGTGGCTGCGGCTGGCGCAGGGGCCGTGACGAGCTTTGTCCTGTGAGCTTCTCATAGTGTACAGAACGAACCGGGGCTGAGCGGCAGGACACCTATCGAACTAATCAAGTGCCGGATGCAAGTACAGATGCTCGCTCGAGAAGGCGCGTTCGGCTCGGCTCCTCCTCCTTCATCCGCAGCATCCACCGGTGCAGCCGGCTCCATCCGCCAATTCTCCACTCGCGCGGGCACCGGCGGTACCGCCCTCCCTCCTCCCGAAGGCCCGCTCAAACTGGTTCTCTCCACCATCCGACAAAACGGGATCCGCGGTCTGTGGCTCGGCCAAATAGGCACCCTCTTCCGCGAAACAGGCGGTTCAGCAGCGTGGTTCACCGCCTACAACATCTCGTCCGCCTTCTTCCTCGAGCGCCAACAGGGCGCCGAGACCAATCTCGCCGCTGCCGAAGGACGACAAGAGCGCCGGCTGGCAAAGGGGGATCTGCCGGTCGTGCAGCTCATGCTGAGCGGCGCGTTGGCGGGTATGAGCTACAACGTCGTGCTTTTCCCCGCGGACAGCGTCAAGAGCGCCATGCAGACCCGCGCAGAGCTCAACCCTCATCTTCCCCGCGAGGGATTCTGGCCGACCGCAGGGAGGATATGGCGCACGAGGGGGGTCAAGGGCATGTATGCCGGGTGTGGGTTGACGGTCGCGCGGGCTGCGCCGAGCAGCGCGCTCATCTTTCTCATCTACGAGAGTCTGTCCAGTCGCTTTGGCTGGATATTCGATCGATAACAACTTGAGCGGAACGAGGGGACGCCGAGGAGAGGTGCGCGAGAGAGGAGGGAAAAGTTGTACCGTCCACTTTGATTTCGGAATAGAGGCTTCGCAAATCTGGCATCGGCATCATGGAAAGAAAGGCAAGACAGAGCATCGATCAAGACACTGCATCACACCTGTAGATAGATATGCATTTTCGTCTCATTACACTCTCAAAGATAGTATGTGCAACAAGGCGCCCTGGGTCATCTTGATCTCAATCTCTCAATGCTGTGGTGTTCGTGTCATGTACAATGATGGTGATGATGATGACAATGCTGATAATTCTTCCTCTTCCTTCCTCATGTCGGTACCGCCACATGATGCTTCACCGCACCGCGCTTCTTTACAGCTTTACCAATCTTGCTCCCTGCAAACGTCCAGTTCGGGTCGAACTCAGTGATGAACGGGTGCTTGAGAAGGTCCACCGCCATCGGTCGGTCCCGCGGGTTCTTTGCGAGACACTTTTCGTTCATAAAGTCCAATGCTGTCTCCGAAAGGTGCATGTCGGGAGGCAGCGGTGGCCGGGCACGATTGCTGAACAGCTCAAACATGGCCGCGACTTGCTCCATGTCCCCCCAAGGGCGCTTGCCGGTCCACATCTCCAGGACGACGCAGCCGAGGGACCAAATGTCCACCTTGCCGGAGTACGTCCGCTCGTTGTCCGAGTGAATGACCTCGGGTGCCATCCAGAATACCGAGCCTTTCATGTTGGTTGCCTGTCCAAACGAGTCGTATGCGTCTGCTGTCTGCTTCGAAATGCCGAAATCAGAGATCTTGCATATACCGTCTGCGTCCACCAGGATGTTATCTCCTTTGAGATCGCGGTGCCAGATGTGCTTCTGATGCAAGTAGGCGAGCCCTTCGAGAATCTGTGCGGTGAAGAATTTGACCAATTGTTCCTCAAAGCGTGCTTGATTTGGCGTTCGGTAGATTGAGGCGATGGTCCCTCCGGGCACGTATTCGAGGAAGATGGACAAGTATTCTGGGCTCGTCTCGCATCCGAGGTAGGCGACAATGTTGGGATGATACAGGTCTTTCAGAAGAGCGATCTCCGACCGAAGCGCCTCGATCATACCCATTTGTCGACGGTCATTGCGGTCGCGCTCGGTCGCGGGCAGCTCCACCTGCTTCACGGCCATGACATCCAGAGTCGTGAGGTTCATGGCGATGTAGACTCGACCATATGAACCCTTGCCGATGAGTTCACCCTTCACCCAGCTCACTGCAGAGTCAGCACGGATCAGATTCTCATTGCCAATGTACGTACCGGGCTTGTTCCCCTCACTCGACGGGGATTCAGGGATCGCTGGAGGCATGCCACTGGACATCTTGCTCGGTGTGACCTCGACAACGCGGTGTCCCCACATACTGGAGCTCTTCCGTCTCTCCACCTTCTTATCATTCGCCCTCTGCGCCACAGCTGCATTGAGTTCAGGTTGGTGCCTGTTCTCCCTCTGCATAGTCTTGCGCTTGTAGTCCGCCATGACTCGGATGCTCTTGCGGTTCTCAGCTTTGTTAAAGGCATTTCGAGCTGGGTGAGAGGGAGGTGGCAAAACAGGCTGCCGCGGGAGTTCGAGCGATTTGCGAGTTGGCGAGAGAGGCGTGCGTGAGGGGTGCACAGGAGGAGGCGGGAATCCAGACGCTGTCGGATGCTGAGGTGAGGTTTCCGAGGCAGGAGTTGTTGGCGTAGATGCGCCCTCGACAATTGGCTTGTCAAGATCGATCTTGGGGAAGAAATTGTCGAGATGCTCATAAAGCATCTCCGGTTCGGGACGCATATGCCATTGATTTGGATCTTTCGGTCGAGCGAACGATTTGGCGCGTTGTACTCGAGCATCACCTTCCGACTCGGTAGCAGAGTCAGACGCCGAGAGAGTGGTGGCAGACCCCTGCAGTCCTGGAGGTGGCGGGGTAGCCGAAGTGTTGACTGTGAGGCTCGGTTTCGAGGGGGATGGTCGAAGAGCGAGGGCGCGATGCAGTGGTCTGGGAGAATCGGTATTCTGGGAGGGTCCGGTCAACCAGAGAGTGGCCTCCTCTTCGTCGTCATCATCTTCTGGGACTGGCTGGGACCGGTGCAGCAAGGCATTCAAGCTCTGCTGATATTCACCCGCCCGGGCTGTGTCTGCCGAATCGTCCTCGTCATCTGCCGAAGTCGCACGAGCGCGCACAGTCGCTTCCGAGAATCCTGAGGAAACGGTGCCCGCAATGGAAGCCGTGTCGCTCATGTCTGTGGGTCTGCGCGGGACGTTGAGCCACGAGTGATCGGGCGGACGAGCGTACGGCAAAGCCGTAGCCGCATCATCGCTAGTCGCGCTAGACTCGCTGGCCCGGCGGTTGTCGGCGACATAAGGCGAGACAGATCGGTAAGCACGAGCTTCGGAACCACTACGAGGACGCCATGTACCAGTATCTGAGGCAAAGTATCCATCATTGGCCACGGTCCTGGCTGAATGCGGCGGGCTCGGCTCGTCATAATATGTGTTCGGGCGGCGTGGCAATGCGGCTGTCTGTGGTGACGTGGCAAGAGGTGGCGACCTATCGTAGTGAATGGACGAAGGTCGTGACTGATCGAAATCGGGCGACCGTCGTCTCCCGCCTCCAGGTGAGCCGCGAGCCAGCGGGCTGCCGGAGCGCGGCTGGGGTGAGGGGAATGAAATGACGCCCATACCAGATGATGATGTTGCGCTTTGCTGCAGCGGGACACGGCCAGGTGCAGAGTGTACGGGCTCTGGATAGCGACCATCTTGCATCCGGTCCATGGATGGGGAGCGATTTGCGGCGGCAACGGGATAAGGCCGAGTGTCTGACAAACCTGGGCCGGGAGTGACAGCTCCGCGGGGAGGCACGCTAGCGAATTGATACCGCATGCCAGGTGGTTGAGGGGTGAATGGCCGCAAGTTGTCCATGGATCTTGTGTTATTCAAGGATTGAGGAGGCTGAAGATCGTTCCTCGTGTAAGCGAAAGGGTGTACGGTGCGCGTGTCACGCCGAATGGGTTGAGCGCCAGCTTGCACGCGGCCGAGCTGGTGCAAGCGCGGATCATGAAGCCGATCCTGGGCCGCAGTGCTTTCGCCGTAGACAGATGGTCGCCGCGGCTGCACATGCTGTGCCACATTAGCTGCAATCGGGACAGCTTGCTCGAACTCGTTCGATTGAGGAGACGTGTAAGTCGGTCTTTCGAACAACGGGTTGACCGTGGGATATTGATGATCGGAAGGACGTCGCTCGCCCAACGAGCTCCGTCGCCCATCTTCGACCGAGACCCAGGAGTCCCCGTCGCCCTGCTGACCCATCCGAGCGAGCTGCCCCTGTTGTCTCCAATGGTCGCGATTCTGCCGTCGGCTTTGATTTAGTACAGCCGCACGAGCGTCATGCTCTTGATTCGCTTCCCACCGAGCGGTAGCAGCTTCCTGAGCCCTACGCTGCTCCTCAAGGCGACGCTCGTGAGCTTGGACCTCGCGCTACCAATCAGCTTTCTAATCATATGATAGGAGAATCGCGCACTGCTTGTGCCTCATCCCTCTCCTGTTGGCGGCGCTGTTCTTCTGCTTGAAGACTCTGTTGTCGCTGCCACTCATCTCGCTCAGATTCCTGCTCTTTTCGAGCGAGCTCTGCGTCCGCCTCTTCTTGCCTCCTTCGGCGAATCTCGCTGAGCCGCGCTTCTTCCTCCTCCCGCTGGAACTGTTCGATGAGAGCTCGAGTGCCTTCATCCATCCCATCGAGATCAATGTTGAGACCAAGACCTTCACCAGATCGTCGTGCTCGGTGACTAGGTCCAGCCGTACTGTCCGGGACCTGGAAAGCAGGCGCAGTAGGAGTCAGACTGCCGCGATTGTCTGGCGGAAAGTCGGAGAATGGAGAGACGGGAACGTCGACTTCGCGCAAGCGAGACGAGGGCGAAGGTGCAGCGGATGCTGCTCGAATACTAATGAGCGGGTGCGGAGGTCCACCCCCAGCAGACTTGGCCGGAGAGACGTTCCCCAAAGAAGCAGTTGCCTCAGCCAGAGGTGACCTCGAGCTCGAGCTGCCACCCTTGCCAAGGGCGGCCCGCCTTCTTATTTCTCCATCAGCATCGACCTCGCTCCACTCGCTGGCGCTGGTCCCGCCACCCGCTCGACTTTCGAACAACTCGCTCGCAGAGCTCATGGATCCTTCCTTGGAATGTCGGCTTGGAGTCCGTCCAGAGCTGTTCGAAGGAACGTCGGTGTTGATGTGAGGCATTTCTGCCCTTCTGTGCGAATTGGAGCGATAAGGTACGTTTGCAGGTGGAACGACTGGAGCGGATGATGCGCTGGGAATGCCAGTCTGCTTGACGAGGAATTTGAGCAGGGCCTTGGAGTCGGAGTGTTGCTCGCACAGCTGCAAAAGTTCGTCCGGCGTCAGAGGATCTGGATCTGGTGATTCTCCAAACTCCGTCCGGTACATCCTCAACCCAGGATAATCGTCATCGGCAAATCGGAGCTTCGAGAAGACGACTTCCATGATTGCTTGAGCAGTGTGCATGCCGGTGATGTCGACAAGTGCGAAATTGTCGTTGTCAAGTGTCACTTGCAGCATCCGCTTCATATGCGAGCCGGAACGCGCCCGACCGCCTGAAAGAGTGCCAGTCAGACTGCGAGTTCCGCCGTCGCTGCTGACCGCCGAGTTGAGACTGTGTTCCGGGCTCTCCACCCTTTGAGCACCGTGCAGGAGTGAGGGCCTTTCAGGCATGGACTGTACGGATGAGGGTGTTGGGGGTTGAGGGATGGGCGGAAGGGCATGGGTCGAACTTGAGGTTTGTGAGGAAGCAGGAGGAGAGCTGGTGCCGACAGGAGGCGAGGGTAATGGAGGAAGAGCTCGACTGGGGGACGAGGGTGCTTTGTCGCGAAAGTTGGAACCGCTCGCTGTCCTTGGTTCGTGGGAAGGTCTCGGCTGATCAGGTGCTGGGACTGTGAAGGCCCGTCTCATGTGCCTTTCGGGTTGCGGGGGAGGTTGTGGGGGCACGGGAGAGTGAGAATGCTGCTCGCTACTTTGCGCGAAGATTGGGGTAGCGGGAAGAGGTGATGAAAGGGGTGCTGGTATGCTGGGTATGTTGAGAGGGAGCCCTGCGCCCTTTGCAGTGGCCGGCGACCGCTCGAGAGGTGATGGAGGAATGGGAACAGCTCCTCTCCCTCCAGAACCTGAGCTCGACGCCGTGACCGGTGAGGTGGTCGTCTTGACGGGACTTGAGCGGTGGTTGGGCGTTCCATCATCGTCCGAGCTGTCGGGATTGGCGACGAACAGCCCGGGCGCCACTCCTCTTCTCCTCGCTCCTTGCGGTCGTCGCGGGGGAGTGCCAAAGGAAGACGATGCCTGTGTCGAGACCGAGAGTCTGGGAGGACCCGATGGCCCAGGCAAGCCCGACATGGTGCTGCGAGGTGGGTTGAGAGGGTGGACGGGAAGGGATGCGGTTGGATGTACGGGCAAGTCGATGACACCCTGCAAAAACAAAGGTGAGCCGGTCTCGTGGATGATGCCCGAGAGAGATGCGAAAGATGGACACAGATGCCCTGGTGGGATGGGATGGGATGGGGGTTCGAAGGAAGGCAGGCAGCTATGAATCTATGCTACTCACCGATGGTAATGGTCTCGGTTATGACGCGCCTCGCATGATCGTCTCCCGCCCCGCGACTATTCGTCTTCGTTTGCACGATGGGGTGGGATGCTCGGGAAAGGCGAAGCGAGGTGTGACGATGTGATGGGTGTAGCGTGTGGTGTGTGCGGAGCAACTGAGAGGGGAGAGAGAGACAACGACAAAGATGTCAGAGAGCGAGAGAGAGAGAGACGAGTGATAGGAGTGTCTGTCGGCACACGCAATACGAGTTACGAGGTTTAATTCAGATCCCGCCGCCTTGCCGCTCCCCGGTCAACTCGGCGACTATCGTACCTAGACTTCGGTCTCGTACTCCTCCTACCTCTCAAATAGTAACGCCGAGAGAGGTAGCGGCAGGGCTACCGACCAGTCAAGCGAGGTTGTTCAGCGGGACAGATCAATGGATCAGAGACATGCAGTCGAGCCAAGCCAAACTCAAGCCAAACGAGAGGAGGACATGCGACATCAATGCGGGAAATCGCCCGAGCCGCTCCTCAGTACTGTATCCCGTCGAGCGGCCTTGTTTCTCGCCTCGAGGCCGTTCGAAGATCCGCATCTTATTCGGCGATGGGCCCATGGGGCTTTGATCCGGCAACGAGGACAAGGTCGAGGCAACCGACTAACCGCTGCACTCGTATGCTACTGGCCGAATGATCCCTTTGGACCTACCAAGTTCCCCTGATGCGTGCCGCTAGTCGATGCCTTGGTGCCGCCCACCACGGTGTGCTGGCATGGCCTCCCGACAAGAGCGTCCTCAACGCATGTCCATGCAATATGAGACAAAGCATTGTCGCCGAATTCACCTACATCTGCCATTGGGGTCTCATGAACAGATAGACCCACCCCCAATCGAAGTCGAGGCGAATATCCATGAGCCCCAACGGGACGGAAGGGGGCGCTTCTGGTGTTGCCACTCCCACACGTAGTCGCACAGAGACAATCTCCCTTTTGCTTATCCTCCAGCGTACAATGGAGGCACTCGATCGACCGAAGGACGACCCAGGACGCCCCCACCCTAGAGCCTTACGTTTTACTTGACATCTCCCCCACTCGCCTTCTCGTCTCAGATCGAGCAGAGTCATTTCGCAACAACGGCGGCGTCCGAAAAGGATGCGAGAACGACCTTTTGAGGCCCTTTCTTGCAGACTCACTCGCGAAACACCACCTGCGCCCTATATAGAGGAAGTGGGTGGCGACAATTCCCTCGTCCCCCATCAAAGTGCGCTTGATCCTCGAGACTGTCAACCCTCCCAGCCAGCAAACGAGAGGTCCCGCTGTGGGCGTGAGCCAAATCAGCGACAGCCAAGAACGAGAGCACTCCTCGCAATGCGATCCAGAAGCCCTCAATTCCGTAGATCCCGAGGCGGAAGCTGCTTCCACCAGCGCATCCCCTGGGCAGGTTTTGCTCGAGGCGTACAGGCGCGGCTCTGAATGACTCCAGGAGTCACGTAAACTGTGGGCTGATCAAGTCGAGAAGCGGAAGCGTCGCTGGCCCCTGCAGGGAGACGGTAGAGGTAATCCCGCAGACACTCGAGCGGCGACAGATGTCAGTCAGTAAGATCTCGACCGCGCCGGAATGCTGTACGCGCCTTCTCAGTCTGGGGGAAATGACATTCGTGGCACCTACTAGAACAACTTTGCATAATGGCTGTGTCTGCGAAAGAGCCCACTCTAATGCATTTTGTGATCTACTGCTCTCACACATGGGGTGCCTCCTGAGCAGAGACCCCAATGCCCTCCTCCAGCTGGGGAGCGATGCGAAGCGAAACCCGGGCGTAGGGTGGGGGGGTGAATGAGTGGGGACGTCTCTGGGGATGCTTCTCGTCCTCGCCCTCGCGTATTCCTGTACGAGTAACAGCCCTCCATTCGAGGAAGAAGACGCCCCACTCGCGCTGACTTGCCCCACCCAACCTTTCTTGGGAGAATGCTGAAGATATTCTGACACAGGTGAGGTGAGATGAAGGAGGGTGTGATACCCTTTGAAGTCGCGTTGCTTTCATGTGCACCTGCGAAGCATGTACTGCAACATATATAAGTGCAGACGAAGAGAGGTGGGGGTCCTCTCGTTTGCCCTCATATTGTCTTCGCCACCAGTTAGCTTGCGCTCGCTCACATATTCTCACCGCATCGTCAACCACCATGTCGACCGCTCCCGCATCCCGCACGGGCTCGCCAGTGTCTCTGGACAGCGAGCCCATCATTGCGTCCTTAGAGGATGTCAGGATATTGCCACGACATCCTGACGACACGTGGCCTATAACCGACAAACCAAGACCGAGGCGAAGACCGAGGAGACGACTGAACTTAGCCTCGTAGGATCATTCCGTTACCAATGGAACCTATTCGTTTCGAATAGTCACAGACAGTCACCGACTGCGCTCGAACCATCCAGCGACCGATAAATGACCAAGGAAGACGATGGAACGCACGGAAAGAAGTGAGTCAGGACAAGCCACACGGAGATGGGAGCGGGCCCGATCTACTATGGACGAGGCATATCACCTGAGATAAGAGGACGGGCACGGAGAAGATAAGGTGAGAACTAGCAGAGATAAAGACGGACAGAAGCAATTGGAAACGAATAGCAACAACTAGCGACGAGATGGAACATTCCAAGGCGGAGGGTGC
>BRDC01000033.1:137782-259035 GCA_024343385.1 Tremella yokohamensis | reverse complement strand
CGACTAGGTAGCTCTCTAGTCGAATGTATCTCTTGTATCCACGCATACCAGTTCGACCACACCCACTCGGTTGCATACTTCCTACAAGGTGTTCTCGTTCACTCGTGTTCGGCGCAAGCACTACCTACGCTTGGCCTTGACAGCAGTCCCCCCGTACCGACCCTTCTCTCTTACACCGTGGTCCCGTCTCTGCGGGACAAGCTGAACTACAGGCTAGCTCAACTACCAGCCCTTCAGCTGCCGCTGAACGGCAAACGTCTTGCTTCTCGGTACGCCCTTCTCCACCAGTGTTTCATCGAGGTATGCGAGGAGGCGTTCTCGACTCCGCCTGCGACGAAATTGGCTCCAGACTTCTTTCCACGAAAGTCTATCCAGCGACAGCTTCACGCGTTGAAGGTATTCGATGCTGCGCAGGCAGCCATTCGTGACGAGAGCTGGACCAAGTTCATCCGGTCGCGTGTCGACTATGATCGTAAGGCTCTGCATTGTCATAGCAAGACCAAGGCGCCGGTCGCCGAAGCTAAAATAGCACTTGAGAGAGCCGAGACGGAGAAAGCTTTGGAGGAGTACGCGCGTGGATCGCTGGTAATTAGGCTCAAGCGGGAGTATGAGCGACTGGTGAACGAGGCGCTGGCAAAGGGAACGGTCTGAGGCACATATGTTACATGCAGCTAGTCCCACGGTATCCAAAGATACACGATGTGGTGCCACAGCCGTTCCACAGCCGGCATAGTACTTACCGACTGTCGAAGCGAGGCTACAAGCCCAGACACTGCCAAAGACAGGTGCCACTCTAGAGCTGCCCTCGCTCCGTGGCTGACATCGGAGGTCAAACACGCATACGCGGTTCGGTTAGGGAATGGACGTCTTGCGCGTGCATGTTCGCGACCCCAGACATGTTCATGCATAGCATATCGCTGGTTGCACGACAGGTTTGCCATTCATATTTCGAAAACTGCAAACACAACAAAAAGTTCGCTTGGTGTAGAGGTAGCATGCCTGTCACTTTCACTTTCACTTTCACTTTCACTTTCACTTTCACTTTCACTTTCACTTTCATTTTTTCGTCGAAGCAGATAGCTGCGATCTCTCTCAATCCGAGCCCTCGGACATGCGCATCACACACCTATCAGCACTGCTCGTCCACCCTAGTCTGTCCGCGCACAGCATACAGCCCAACGCGCCCGCGCTCCCGTCATGGGCTGTCGCACTAAGCCCACCCGCGCTCCCCTCGTGGGCTGTCGCACTAAGCCCACTCCCACTCGCGCTCCCCTCGTGGGCTGTCGCACTAAGCACACCTGCGCTCCCGTCATGGGCTGTCGCACTATGTCCACTGCCAGGCAGCATCGTCCATACGGGCTCCCATTCCCACCACCAGCTAGCGTCGGCGCAGGTCGCAGACCAGCTTCCCCCCCTCGCCACCCACTCTCCCGTTGCCAGCCACCCTAGGTGGGTGTTGTTGACGTGCGTTGATGGGGAATCAATCAACGCCAATCAATCAACGCTGCAATCATCTGATGAAACGGACGACGCCCGGACTGACGGTTGGACCGGTGCCTTGCCTGAAACGAGCACCAATGTGGCACCCGGACAAAAGGACTTCGCCACCCTTCTGAAACCGCCACACGGGATCCGTGCTCCGGGCAGTCTAGGTACCTGTCTAAGGGCGGACCATTTTGCTTTTGTTCTTGAGTCGGGGCCATTGTTCTCTTCAGACATTGATGAACATGACGAACACGACTCCTCTGATCCCATAAGCATCACAATCGCAGAATGCGCAGTCCCATCACGGGGACAGACATCCGTATCATGCCAACAAGCGCCCTCATTGTTCTCATCAGACCCTGAGGACCGAGTCTTCCCACTCGTCCTCGAACAATATATATACCTTGCTCAGAGACCCGAGGGGATTCTTTCCCCAGCAACTACTTGTTCACATCGTAGTTGTTTCTTGCAGCTTTCACAGCTCCCATCGCCTCCCAACCTCTGTGCATACATCGCTCTATCGCTTTCTCGCCGGATCTTCATCATGCAGACCAGGTTGACTCCCAAGCGCGCTGGCGCCGCCACCTACGCCGCCGCCGCCGCCGGGTCCCCGGGCCAGGCTGTTGAACAGCCAACCGGGACGACCGACATGCCCTTCGACAGCCAGGTCGAGACCCCCGTCGCTTTAGCAGCCTCGGACGCAGAGGTCGTCCAAGCTGTCGCCCCCGTCGAGTACGTTGGCGCGCCGTTCGATCGTGAGGAGGTGGCCTCTGCTCCCGCCATCACCGCTCCCGAGCACTCTGTCGCCCAGCTTACCACCGCCTCGGTCGTCGCCCACCAGCAGGCTCAGCTCTCCGACATTACCGCCTCGCCGGCTGTCGCTGCAAAGCCAACTGCTGAAGGCACCGACACTCAAGCTCTCCAAGGTCAAGGCCACCCCCAGGGCGGCCCAACGCCGTTCCTCGCCGAGCGAGCCGACGCGGATACCCAGCTGGCCGGACCTTCCCCTCAAGACCAGGGCTCCACGAGCCCGCCGCCGGTATCACTCGCATCTTTCACACCTTCTCACACCCACCTGGCTGGGGATGGCGCATCTCAGAAAGATGCAGCCGATCATACTCCAGTAAGCAGAACACCGCTCTCTCACACCAGAGCTGATCACAAGGCAAATCTGGATGCGGCCGGCCTTGGGTCCCCTCATACCGTTGCGGGCGACCCAGACGTGAACATGGTCATGGCCGAGTCGCCCTTCTACGACGGGGACGCGAACACCATCCACGGAGACGCGGGAACCATTCACGGCAGCCCTGACCGCCAAGATGTCTCGATGCGATCGGGCTCCTTGCCTCGTGCGCCATCCGGTCAACCGTACTCGCCTCGCACAAACGCCGACCTGTCCCTGGAGGTCGCCATCGAAGAGCGAACCACCAACGACGCTCAGCAGGACGAGCAGAGCGGCGACGACCAGGCTGCGGATGACGAGGTAATCGCCATCTTTGACGACCACTCCAGCAACCCCGGCGAATATGTATTTGAGGCCACCACGAAAGTCGATACCGACTGCCCGCCAGCGTACCGCACTGCACAGCTCAAAGTCTACGGCCTCCCTGCCGTGAGTGCAGACTCGGCTCGGGAGGAGTGCATCATCGTATTCAACCAGTGCCTTCGAAGGAAGCATCGCATCGCGCTTCCGGACGGAACTTCAATCGAACTCGACACGTCGCTGCTTCGTCTTGGTTTGGGAGATCGGAAGCACAAGGGGTTTCAGCGCTCAGTCACCGTCACGCTGGCGCCGGCGGCATACACCCAGCATGGTGCCGACGATCGATGGTTGGAAGCAGTACGGACAAGGCTCTTCAAGAGGGGGGTCTTCACCCGTTGGAGCCCGACGGACTTCGATGACAGATTCCTTGTGCTGCGCTGGACTCTCCTCCACCAGACCGACGGTCCTCAGCCCTCCGCAGAGCAGGCAGAGCAACTGGTCTCCGACTTTATCCGAGAGAAGAAAGGCAGGCCCTCAAAGTTCTGGAAGGTCGTCGTTCACGCGGCCGAGCACATCACTACCGGGTCCACCACCGAATTCGATCCTTGGGTAGCCGAGTCCCTGCGCAGAGGACCCGACAGTCAACATCCCGATGGGTTCAAGCTGTCTGACCAGGATGGGGAGGAATATCGACTCAAGTTTGAGTATCCCGACAACTTCGAGCCGATGTACACCCCCTGCACGCTGGCAATGTGGGTAGGCGATAGTCCGGCCCTCAGAGACGCAATCCTAGCCGACATCGAGCGCCTCACAGCAATCTACAACACTCAGCTCAAGGCCGGCGGCAAGAACCAGCGCTTTGGCAGGCTTCTGAATACAGCTACACTCGACAGGGCACAGAAGTGGTTTATCATCGAGCCAAACTGCCCCGACTTCGCCTTGTTCCTCTCTCAGACGCCCACAGAGTACGGGGAGGGCTACTTCTATGAATATGTCTTCGACCTCAACGGCAGCAAACGAGGCTGGGACCGACAGTACGCTGTCACTTCAAGGAACAAGAAGAGGGAGGCCTACGCTCGCGAGCACCCGGCCCAGTCGTCCGTCGTCACCCAGGCATCCAAGACCCGCACCGCCGGTCGCCTGAAGGCTATCATCGATGAGCCCGCTGCCCCCCTTGAGCACGGTTCTGAACAATTGGCCGACAACCAAGCTAAGCTGGACGACATTCATCGAACGGTCAGCAGCCTACGCCGAATGTCGCGTCTCTTCATCGGTGGGGACAACGGAGCAGCCCTGGCGTCTGTCCGACGACCCACCCGATGGTCGGACTGGGACACGCCAATGCGCCCAGCCGTTATTGGGCGACACCCCGCCGCCCCCACCCCTTCCGTTGGTCCCACACCAGTCCGTCCAGCCCGAGCGCAAACGGGCAACCCGTTCGTCACTCCCGCCCCGCCGGCCCTCACGGCGACGCCGGCACCCATCCCTGCGGGTACGACTACCCTTCCCGCCATCCCGTCTGGCGCAGTGACCGTCCCTGCCACCCCTCTTCCTACTGCCACTCTTCCTGCCGCCGATCCCGACCATGCCTCCGCACCAACCCCCTCTGACGCTGGTGCCACCGCCGCTCCGCGGGGCTACTGGGGCGCCCCTCCGGCTAGCTTCAACCTAGGCAACGCTCAGAAGGCCGACCGTGTCAGAAAGGACCCCCCGGGCCCGATCGATGACACGGGGCGAAAGGTCTCCAAGACAATGCCAGGAGTAGGACCTTCTACCCCAACCCCGGTTTGTCCCACATGTCCCCTCGCTGCCACTGTACTGACCCCAGGCTCCTCAGGCAGCCAGGGACTCCGCACCGCAGGAGCCCAGGGTGGACCTCACCAACGAGTGAACGCCAACCGCATGATGCGGGAAGCAAAAGCTCTACCCAGGGCTGTTGAGACTGACGCAAGTCAGCCGGGTTTGAACACTCAGAAACGCGTAGATGCATACGAATGTCACTCAGCACCGCTCGAAGCCTGCTCACCTTCTCAGGATCACGGCGCCAGCTGGCTAACGTCGTGTTCACAGGCTAGGTCGAAAGATCGGGCAACTGACTGTACCTGGCTCTACCACGTTGCTGCCCTTGTCCTAGCTTGCATTCTCTCCGTGAAGACTTCACCTAAGGTCGGCCGTGCGATCGCAGCCGTCTATCTGCTCAGCTTGATACCCGCCGCAACTGCGCACGCGGACAATACCTTATCCGTTCTCACACTTAATACGGATAAGTTAGGCCAAGCCAACTTGATGCAGGCCACACGGATCCTAGACCTCATCAGGACACACAGGCCAAGCATCTTCGTCCTCACAGAAACCCTCGTCGAAAGCGGCGCGAACAGCATCCTGTTTCACGCCCTAAAGAACGCTTACCAGCTGATCACGTCGCCTGAGCAACTACCAAACGAAGTCGGGGGGATCACAATGGGCATCACCAGGCAGATCAACGTCAAGTACGTCGAGCGCAGGGACGACGCCTACAAGCGGAGATTACTCAAGGTGATCATCCGCACACCAGACTTCGCAGGGTCCAATCACCTGCGGGAAACGACTATCATTGGCGTCTATGCGCCGCAGTGGAACTCTCCAGACACAACACTGTTCTGGGAGAGCGTGAAAGACTCTGTGAAAGACACGGGGCGATGGATCATAGCGGGCGACTGCAACATCGCGCTCCGTCACGAGGAAGTCAGCCCGGCACATGTGCTACTTAGAGCACTGCAGAGCTCCCGCACAGCCTATGGTGATATGCTTAATCAACTCGGCGGCCAAGACCTGTGGCTCCTACAGGAGAACGTCGTCCTGAGAGACGACTACACCTGCAAGAAGCACACCACCATCGATAGCTACTCCATTATAGATCGCATCGCGGTCGGGCCGGAAATCCCAGCAGGGTCCATGGAGACTATCACTGATATAGTCATCCCAGCAACAGACCACCGACCGGTCTCTGCGCGGCTGGCCATGCCCATGTTTCGCACACAGGCCTGGATGGATACAAGAGCGCCGCCCAGGCTGACCCGACCTACGTCCAGCACAGACGAACGCTTCGACCAACTCAGGCAGCTGCTCGACGCAGAACTGGACAAACAACCCGAGCTCGCACAAGCCCCGATGTCTAACGCAGAGTTCGACAGAACGTACGACGCCGCACACGCAATCTTCCACAGCGCGTGCGACACGGTCTTCTCTCGACCCTCCCTCACACCTCCGCCTAAAGACCACCAGTTCCCGGCCGAAGTCCGCAACCGACTACACTCGATCAAAGTATTGAAAGCCGCCGAGAAAGCGATCGGGAAAAACGAATGGGTCAAGTTCTTCCGGGGTTGCAACGACATTGACCGAAGGGCGCTGCAGTGCCGCCAGAGGACGAAACCTGAAGTCGCGCTCGCCAAGATCGTGACACTGAGACAGGCAGCCGAGGCGGCGCACCAGGACTACCTCGTCGCTGTTGAACGGGAAGCCGCAGCAAAGCGCTACGATAAGCTGCTCGACATAGCACTCAATACGGGATCAGTCAAGAAGATCCTTCCTAACCAAGCAATCCGAGTTCCCCCCATCGTGAAAGACCCAGATCACCGGGGACAGTTCATCTCGGATAGAGATCAGTTCATGCAGACTTGGCGCAACTCGTTTGCGCGACTCTATGTCCGCAATGATCCAGGGCAAGTACGGAAGCCATGGATGGAGACCCGTTCCTCCGGGAAGTTCAGACGCAAAGCGGCGGTAAATCCGTTCCAGTGGCCAGTCCTGATCGACGAAGCCCAGCTACTGGCCCAACTGCGTGACGGTAGCACAAAACCCGCGCCAGGGCCGGACGATTGGGAAAAGTGGGCACTAAAGCACAGCGGGAAACGCTGGCTGGGGGTGGTCTGCAACCTGGTCAACTACATCATAACCCACAATTACTTCTCGGAAGTTCTGAAAAGGAATTACATAGTGCCAATCTACAAAAAGAACGACTCGCTCGATCCCAACAACTATCGAGGAGTCGTATTGGCAAACACTCTTCAGATCATCGTCGGCACCTGGTTCACGAATAACATTCAGAAGTACATCTGGACAATGGGCTTTGTGCCCGACACACAGATAGCAGCTCAAAAAGGGGCACGGGTCAGCGACATGACACAGCTGCTGAATGCGCTCGACGGCTTCGCCCGGCACGGCATCGGGCGTCATGCCGCGCGGGGCAGAGAGGCATACGAGCAACCTATAGCTATACAGCGAGACCAAAAGAAAGGCTTCGACCTACTGCATCCGTCCGTATGGAACGATATAGTCCAATTCTTCGGCCTCCCCCAGTCTGTCCTCGACTTTGACATCGCTAGGACCGACAACGTTTCCCTCGTCTTCAAATACGGCACATGGGAGGCTGACCCAATCATCACATCGGGACAGATCAAGCAGGGTGACTCATTCAGCCCAATGAAGTTCGTCCTCGCGTCTGCCATGGCACACTGGTGGATAGAAGATTCGCGACCACGTATCGGCATGCTCGTCGCCACCAACGTCTTCCGGGCAAAGCACAAGCTAGACACTCTGGAAGAAAAGCGAGCGCCGATCAAGCTTCACCAAGAGGTGGACAACACCTACATGTTCATCCAGTTCCTCTTCGCGATGGATGATTCGATCGCCTTAGCACAGTCTGAAGTCGACATGCAGGTCCTCATATACGATATCGAAACGTTTCAAACAGCCTACGGGATGGAAACAGATTGGGACAAGTCCAGGGCCTTTCGTCTAGGCATGGACCAGTCGGAAGGCCAGATCACGCTGAGAATGGCCAATAACTCCGTCCGAGTGATGCAATTCACCACTGAACGCTACTTCCTCAGAACGCCGATCAACAACCCCGAGGAACAGGGGAAGAGAATTATAGCAATGGCCAAAAACTTCGTCTTCCCCAAGTTGGACAGGAAGTTTCCAGTGCCAGCGCTCGAGAAGATTGCGAAAACCACGTTGGGGAACAAGATCCTCAGTCACATCCAGCGGCACCCCATCCGCGAGTCGGTAGCGCGGGAAGTGGCAGTCATTCTCAACGCCAAGTTCAAGGAGTACTACCGTGACCCCTACTATGGGTCGCCCGCGCTGCTCGTAGCCTCGCCCAGAGCAGGGGGACTCAACTTTCCGAACATCGCCAAGATGAACGCGGTATGGAGCATAGCGTCCGTCCACAGATCACTAAACACCACCAACCCGACGATGAACAAGGCATTTGACATCATCCATGCCACTTGGCAATGTCTGGGCATCTTCAGTCATCGTTGTGACCTCCCCTTCGCACCAGTGACTGATCGCAACGCCAACATCTCAGTGAATAACCGCCCGAAGAGGAACAGATTCCTTACCTGGGAGATAGCGAGAACGGCCGCGATCAAGCTGGGCATACATCTGGTACCCTCAGCGTCGCTTGACGATATTGACAACGATCAACACCTGGAACGTGCGAACCACGACGATAAATTCAGGAAGCTATACACCACTGACTGGCATCCGAGAGTGAACAGGCCGCACCCTATGCCACAGCCAAGTGGAGACTCAATCCTCTGGGCTACCGACGGTAGCGCGGACCAGGCGAGCCCATTACAGGAGCGCCGCTGTGGCTTCGCAGTGATCGGCCCCCTGACCTACTCCGGAAAGCTACACCCTCTGGCCAGCATTCAAGACGCGGAAGTGGTGGCCATTGTCTACGCCATCCATATGGATGACTACATCAGGAGCAAGTGGGGCGCAAGAGCACCGCCCAACAGCACCATTTTTACCGACCACTTGAACACAGTACGCTGGATTGAATCGATCAGGCCAGGGGTAAAAACGGTGATCCCACCTCACGAGGCGTCCCGGGATGCGCTGCGCTGGTTGGCAAACTGTATCTCGAAACGGCCCGCCATCACAGTAGTGCATCAGAAAGCGCACACTGACCAGACCTCAACGGCGGCGCAGATGAACAAGGCAGCCGACCTAGCCGCAAAGGAGGCGAGAGAGACAGGACTCAGGACCCGCTTACCGATAACATACGCGGACAAGTTCGCCATCTACTCTGACGACTTTGGAGTCTCCACAAGTAGGGTCCCAAACCTCCTCGAAGCAATCTGGGAGGTCAAGAACCAACCCGTACTCGGAGACACTGACAACGTGAGGAGATTCCACAAGGCAAACGCCGATCGGAAGGGTTTCTCAGCCAGGACGGTCTTCTATACCAGATCCAGGCAGCTGGCAACCACGCACCGCCAGCACGCCAGGAAAGGGGAGATCCGCATAAGTTCCTGCCCACTATGCGGCAAAGACCCGAGGCTTGTGGACGAGCGTCACGCCTTCGTGACATGCCCGGGCGTCCAAGCCATGCTGACCGACGGCAAAAGAGAAGCCCTGGCGTTGATCACATCGTCTGTCCCAGAGGAGGACAGACGGGAGCTGCGCAGACTTGCATCTAACCTCTTTCAGGATGACGTCCTCTGGGCCACCGGAGAAACCACTTACTGGAAAGGCGAGCTCCCGAGGCACTTCGATTACCGTCTGTTCGAACCAAGGCACACCAAACTTTTCGATGAGATGGCGTACATCGTGCTCACCAAAACGGGCCAGATATGGGCCTTCCACACTGATGCTTATCACCACGGTACCCCTATCTCCAGAGAAGAACTCGACGGGAGGTTCGGACCACTAGACCCGCAAGCGACCAGCGCAGACGAAGTCGACCCTGTTGACAATCAAGCCGAGTTTGAGCGCGAGATAGAGCTGGAGGCTCTACTCGAAGCCCAGCAGCAGAACTAGGCTGACCAGCCTAGTCTGTGAACTCAACCGTCCATGTCAAGTTTCAATCCCGGTGCTAGGGAGGGGACACTGGCGGTCCTCGAGAACGGACATGATCAATTCAGATTGCCCGTCTCGTCCAAGTCCGTTTGGTGTAGACGAAGCATACCTCGTTTGGGCGGCGTTTCGCGGTGTTTGACTCGAGGCGGTCCTGGGTTCAATCCCCAGAACGGACCCTAGGCCTTCATGCCTCGCCCTGAGGCGTTTGGGCTCATTTTTTGGACTCCACCTACAAGCGACCACGACTACTTCATGCTCAGTGCAACATGAAATCTCGCACGGCCTGCCGGTGACTCCGACGCCGAGACACACAACGGACTGATCGGAGTTGTCACCAGGGGCGGCGTGTGCAGCCTTTTGATGGGGCCCGTGGTACGGCGCCTCATCAACGGAGGAAACTTAAACATCTACTTTCAACGTCCTTTAGGCGGCGGTCGGCGGTTGGCGGATGGAGAGGCGTGGGGAGCGGGGAGGGGGCGAGTCGGGTGGTGGTGACCCGACTCGCACCCAAGTTGGCGTCGACGTCGGGCAACCGGCATGCGTAGGTTGGCCTTCGGGCGTCCCTAACATCGCAGCGATCCTCTCTGCTCTCGTAGGGCCTCGAGCCAAACGACCGATAGATAAGATCTGATGCATCCAATTTGGGTCCCAAAATTATTACAGGCGGTCCTGGGTTCAAACCCCAGAGCGGACCTGCTTTTTTCGCCAGCTATCTGGAGCTTGTTCGTTCACTGTCTTTGGAGTGCTGTGTGAGAGCGAGATCGACGTTTAAGATCGTAACTGTTCGTATGTTGATTCCTTGTGCTGGATGGCAGGTGTGAGAGGGAAACTGAGATTGAGGGCATTTAGCTTGAATGGGAGCCAATTGTAACCTCCGCAGGGGCGGACAGGAGGGTCTGCCAAAGCGGCGCCACCGGAGTCTCTGACCTTCTTGTTGTCAATGACAGTGAGACGTTCGAGTTCTGCGTCGATGGCGTGCCGAAAGACGGTCCCGTCGCCAATCCACATCGCTAGTGAATCAGGAACATATACTGACTCGAAGCTGTCCGGGTAGTCGAACCTGAGGCGGAATGCCTTCCTCGCGTCCTATCCTATTTCGCAGCTATCTGGGTGCCCACTGCCTGGCCCTCGGCGCAGCTTGTCTGCCACTCGAGGGTTGAACTCTGAGGTCGATCCAGTGAACACGTGGTCGACCTCATGGGCCAGCTTGGCTTGCCGCCTTTGACCTTGATGAACGTGGACACAACCTCCTCGGCTTGCCCAGTTGATGGCTGTGGTCCATCGGTGGACTGAGTGAGCACCCATCAGTGAATCAGCGACCTGTCATCGAAGTCGGTTGGGCTCCAGCGGGTGAAGACACCCCTCTTGGCGAGCCTTGTCCGTACCGCTTCCAACCCTCGATCGTCGGCGCCATGTTGGGCGTATGCCGCAGGCGCCAGCGTGACAGTGACTGAGCGCTGGGATCCCTTGTGCTTCCGGTCTCCCACACCAAGACGAAGCAGCGATGTCGACAATGGGCAGTAAGAACGAGTTACCAAGATCTCGGTCAACGGAATGTCGTCTGCTCCTTCCCCCATCTCCCACTCACTCATGCTTTGCCGAGGATAATCAACAACGAGTCAGAGCTGAGTAGGCGAGATACCAGCAGCTCCTTTCCATGGACGAACCCATCTCGAAAGAGCGAAAATCGTTGGTGCCGAGATCGCTTGTTGTGGTTCCGTCCGGCAGCGTGATGCGATGCGATGCTTCTTTCGAAGGCACTCGTTGAAGGCGATGAATGCCTGGCAGTGGACGTAGTGCGACAGCCCATGACGGGAGCGCAGATGAGCTTAGTGCGACAGCCCACGAAGGGAGCGCGAGTGGACTTAGTGCGACAGCCCACGAGTGGAGCGCGAGTGGACTTAGTGCGACAGCCCACGAAGGGAGCGCAGGTGAGCTTAATGCGACAGCCCACGAAGGGAGCGCGAGAGGGATTAGTGCGACAGCCCGTGAGGGGAGCGCGGGAACGTTGGGCACATCGAGAGCGCGATCTCGACGGGTTGGAGAGGCCGAGGATGACGCAGGGGTTATCTGCGAGAACACTGCAGCGCCTAGAGGACGAGCGCAAAGGTTGGGGCGAAGCGGGTGAGTCTCATCGCGCACGATTGCTGAGAGAGAGATGGAACGCAAAGGGTCGGCGCCGCTGGCTTTTTGGAGGCTTCGAGAGACGGCGGGCTGTACGCTGTGGGCGGACAGTCTCGGGTGGACGAGCAGTGCTGATAGGAGTGTGATGCGCGTGTCTTAGGGCTCGGATTGAGAGAGATCGCAGCTATCTGCTCCGACAAAAAAGTGAAAGTGAAAGTGAAAGTGAAAGTGGAAGTGGAAGTGGAAGTGGACGTGAAAGTGGTTGGTGCCGAGCTCGATTGTTGTAGTTCCGTCCGGCAGCGGGATGCGATGCTTCCTTCGAAGGCACTCGTTGAATGCGATGATGCACTCCTCTCGAGCTGAGTCTGCACTCACAGCAGAGAGGCCATAGACTTTGAGCTGTACTGTGCGGTATGCTGGCGGACAGTCTGTGTCGACTTTCGTGGTGGCCTCGACAGATCTCCCGTCTGCACGCTCTGCATCCCCACTTGGGATGATCCATCTTTTCATCCGAGCCTGGTGGCTGGTTCAAGGACTAGGTTGACCGGACTGCGAAGCCCTCTATCAGGGCGGTTGCGAACGTAGAGGCGGAGTTGCTTCGTGGATGTTGGCTGGGTTGGGAGAGATGTCCATCAAGACAAGCGCAGGTGGGATAGCTGCGACTTTGATGGCAGGAAGACCGACAGAGTCTGGTGCGATGGGGAGCGGGAAAGGAGTGGGTGTGGTGGTGGTGTTTGAAGGGGTGGGTGGTGGTTGTATTGGGAGGGAGGGGGGGGGGGCGGAGGGCCCGCCAGCAGCGGCTACGGCAGCACCTTGGGTGCCAACTGTGGGTGCGGGCGGGTCAACGGTCGCTGTAGTCGTGAACGGCCGTGACGGCGAGGGCCTTCAGATCGGATCCTGGTCGTGAGCACGGGTGTTAGAAGACAGAGAAGTATCGACGTATTCCGGATGGATCGTGTCCGCCGTTGGGCGATGGTCGATTCGAGGCAATGAAGTCTTTGATCAGCACTGCTTCGATTGATCCGGCGTCACGTACCCCGACGGCTCGATTGAAGCTCGCTCACGTCCTCCATGTCTGCGAAAGCGACATACTGGGAGATGAACGAGAAGAATCCTAAAGAGTCAGAAATGACCAGACGAGCTTGTGTGTTCAGAGGAACCTGTGTTTGACCGTTTGAACAAGTATGGTGATGAGTAGATGTAAGAAATGGCAGCAACGGGGAAAAGAGGGTCGCTCTCTCTGAGAGCTGGAGGATATGTGATAGCTCGAGGTTGACACCTCGGTCATATTGGTGTCCCCTGCGCATCCAAGGTTTATTGTCCCCGTGAGCTTTGACCATCGTAAGGCGTGAGATGGCAGAGTCAGTTGTTCGTTGAGACGGAGAGGAACGATCAATGCAATAAAATGGGGTGCAGCGTCAGTCGAGGGCCAGCATGCGCATTTCGCCTCTGCCCGAGATGCCACTCGTCAGCAAGCTTGGATGATCAAAAGAGCATGCAAGGTAAAGGTAGTCGAGAGGAGTGATCTCGGTGCGGTTGTCGGACCGGCCGGCGAATGTAGTTGCGTCATCCTCGATCGTCTCCTCATTCTCGTCTTGTTTCTGATTCTCCATTTCGACAGATCATCTCCTCCTTACTGTCGCGTGACACGCTACAACAGACTTAGGCGCCATGCCGCCCAAGACTGCCGACCTGGATGCGGTCCCGGCCGAGCAGGTGCTCCCGCTGCAAGACTGGCTCAAGCTGCTCAATTCCAGAGGCTGCGACATGCGGGTCGCCATGACGCTCGCGGCAAAGGTGTGAGTTGTCCCATAGAAGGGTTTCCAAGGGCTGACCCGCAGGTACACTTCGCACAATACCAAAGCCCTTCTCGCAACGCTCGACGCGAAACACCTAACCACCCTAGTGGGAGATAAAGACCAGCGCAAGACCGTCCTGGCGGCCTTACGAGGCATAGCCAACTCCTCCCCATCATCAAAAGGCAAGAAACGCACACGCGATTCTGACCTCATGCAACCCCTACCCGAATCCAACGACGCCGACGCGCCCGAGACACTGACATTCGACCTCGTGCTCGACCCGGAGGTGCTCATTCCCCTGACGGTAACGACGAATCGCGCGCCCGTCAAGACTGCCTGGGCATATACCGTCGCTCTGAAGATGGGGTTCGATAATTCCGAAGCGCTATCAATTGCGCATGTCTATGTGCATCTGTCGTCGTTGAAGCACGCGCTCATGCTGGGGAATATACTCAATGCGCACGAGACGAGGGAGGCGGAGGAAGAGTTGAGGGAGTTGCCGGGGGAGGAGAAGCGACGCAGGAAGGACGAGAGGAGGAAGGGCGGATGGAGGGAGAGAGAACGGGAGAGGGAGAGGGAGGAGAGGGATAAGGTCGGGAGCAGTCAGCCTTGGGTGGGGATCATGCGTGCCAAGTGAGTCTTGCGACAGCGTAAGCTGGAACTTCATGGCTCTCCAGAGCCATCAATCATCAGACGAGGACTGGTGCTGATTGCAGAATGTACATCTCCCCTTCTTCTCTTAGTGTGTCTGTCGCTGTCGTGTCGCTGACGCCGCAGCCCCGTCATCGAGCGCTCAGACGGTACATGGCGCGCCATCCAAAAAGGAGTCCCCGTCCAACCCAGCCAAGCCTATCTATACATCACCAAAGCCTTCAAAGACTACACGCCGCACGTCATGGGCGCCCTCAAGCTCCTTGCGGACTCATGGACGGCCGAAGAACTCAACCGTCTGGGTCTGCACATGTATGTGAGTCCTCGTCCCCTCTTACATCCGGTCGCATCGACGCTTACGGAAGAACGGCTTCAAGCCCGAGGTGGAACAGTGGGGTCAGAGGGGTACGCTGGACTGCGCCAAGATTCTGGACCAGATGAACGGTTCCACCCCGCCTCCTGAACCAGAGCTAGATCCAGAGCTCGAGGGCGAACAGGAAGAGGTGCCGGCCGGAGGTGGAGAAGGCAAACCTGTCGAGTTGAAGACCGAAGCTGGAGAAGCCATCAGGGACGAGGCTGCTGGAGGTGATGATAATCTCGAGCCTGTCGACTTGCCCGCCGAAGCGGACACCAAAGAGATGACGCTGGAAGAGTACGAGGCGATGTTGGATGCCGAACCGAACGACTATGACGATTTCACCAACCTCGAGGGCGGCTTCCTGGAGGCGACCGACATTGCGACAAAAGGAGCTGCATGACCATACACCAATCTGGACTATGGCAAACCTACCAAGTCCCTAGCCTTCAGTGACTACGGCACGCGCCGAACGGCACAAATGAGGTGTCAGGGGCGGAACGAGCCGTCTCCTTCCATCTTGATCTGCCGCCAGACCCAGGAGGTCCGGCATGTGGCAAGGAAGAGAGGTCAGAAATGCCCCTTCTTTCACTGTGTCCGCTGGGATCGAGGACATGCCTGCCTAGGAATTGGCAGCGAGGCCGGGCGAGGCAGTCTGTAGGCGATCGTGCGGGAGAGTAGACCTCACAGCGAAGGATCAGTAGATAGTCAGCCAGCAGGGTTGCACGTATGCATGCTGTCCTTCGCTCGACTACCGCCGGGGACCTGTCAAGAGGAAGCTCTGCAGGTCGTGTGGCAGTATTCCCGCCGACGCTTGTAATACCTGATAGTCAGTTCCATGTGTTGGCACTCTCACCCAAGAAGTATTCACCTTCATGCCGATCTCGCGCCCTCCGCTGTCCCAATTTCGCTCCAGCACAGGCCGTATCACATCAGTCACAAGGCGAACGGCCAGCTCCTTGACCTCTGACGCCGCGTGACTCCTCCATAGCAGCATGTTGCGCAGAAGCTTGATCCGCCGGCGGACGTAGCGCTGCAGAGCCGGTCGAGACGCTGGATCGAAAGCCGGCGGTGGGATGGCGTCAGAAACAAGACACCCGCTGATGGTCGTGGTCAGAGCCACAACTTCCTCGTGGCACACCGCCAAGACAGCCTTGAGCAAAGTCTACAATCAGCTTGGAGTCCAACAAAGAAAGGTAAGACTTGCTGTGAACTTCCGGCTGTCCTTCCCCAAGAGACCCTCTATCACCTCGCACATGTCCACCGCTCGACGTGTCTGCGCGGCAGAGTACGGGTCATATGCGCCGTTCTCGAACATCTTGACCAAGAGCGGTATGACTGTCTTCGAGATCATCTCGGGCATGAGATCGCCCTCCGGCCCAAGTGGCGGTTCGTCAATGTCCATGTCGTCATCTTGCGAATGTCCATTGGTCGGTGGCGGGCGAGGGCGGTTGTATGCGTGAATTGAGGTGAACCAATGGAACGCTTCGAGAGGAGCGGATGTCTGCCTTAAGCCTCTACGCTTCCAGACAAAAGAGCTGAACTCACTCTGAGCGGTTCCCAACCGACCATCTCTCCGCGCGCGTAGAACTCCCAAGCATGAACCAACCCCAATCCGCCAAACGCATTGACGTATTCGTCTTCATATCTCCGACGCCAGTCGGCGAATCGCACAGCGAGACCTTTGTTTGGATCGCGAAAGTCCTCTGCCCGCACGTCATCTAACAACCCTCTCACACGGCTATCGAGATGGCGCTGAGCAGCCCGATAGTCGTCCGCATCTCCCTCTGCAAGCGTCCCATCGGTGGAGAACCCCTCTTCTTCCTCTGGAGGAGGTCGAGGCAATCTCGAGCGCTTATCTCTCCGCCTCATACGCCGAGTCTCCCGCTCTTCCCTGCGCACACGTCGAACGCCTGAGCTTGGCCCAGCTTCCGCTATGATGTCCCGCGAACGTCCCATATCGTCCACTTCTTCTTTTTGTTCGGGGCGTGGAGCGCCAAGGAAAAGCGAAAGATCGTCCGAGTCGTCCGCAGTACGCCTGGAAGAGACCATCTTTGCCCTTTCGTCGTAATGATGAAGGGCGTCTTTCTCGATGTCGTCCAGTTTCGGGACCTGCACGTTAGTCGTGCCACCGCCAAAAGAGGGAGAGCACACCTTTTCCTCCAGGAAGCCGCCAAGCATCTCAACCCAGCCTCGGAACTCTTCGACCCATTCTCGCTTAGCCTCGACCCTCTCGACTTCCAGGCGGAGATCTCTCTCTTGACCTTCGAGTATCGCGAGATCCCTGCTAGCAATCTCGAGATTCGACTCGTCCTCCGCTTTTCTGACTCGTAATTCTGCCATTGCTTTGGCTATTCTCGCCTGAGCAGGCGCCATCGTAGGCATGGGTCGTATGCGTGGTACTGTGAGTCAGTGGGCGTATCCGGGGAGCTGTAAGGACGCACTTGGAGCAGGACGATAGCCCTTTTGTACACTGCGAGAATGCTCTTCAGGTTCGTAATGACCTGCTCGCCGAGCTTGAGCCATCTCCCATTCCTTCGTCTCCTCGTCATCCTCGCTCTCGGCTTCCCTACAATTTTAGCTGATAACAACCCGGCAAGAGCAGGAACTCACCTATCGGCAATGAGCTCGTCCATCTCACCCTTCCGTCTTCTTGCAGCAGCTTTGTTTGCACTCTTGCCGAGGTACGTGCGTTCATTTGCCTCGGTAAAGTCTGCGAGTTCTTCGACGTCAGCATCTGACCATCAACCTGAGCCTCTGCGCACCTTCGTCACCCTCTTCGCCCTCATCTTCCTCTCTCATAAGCCTAGACTCCGGATGCGGTCCTGAATCTCCATCATAGACAGCCACCTGTCCACCGGACAACGAGATGTAGTCCTCTCCCAATCCATGCTTCTTAGCTTCCAAAGCCGCCTGGCGTTTCTGCTTGGCCGCAGCAATCGCAGCGTCGTCCGGTATGCCCGCCGTGGTATCCTCCACCATACGCGAAGCGTACTTATCCCTCGCCAACTTTGACAATCCAGTGCCGTCCTCCTCTTCATCGTCTACATTATCCACTGTCGGACGTCTCGGTCCGCGAGAAGGCGTGGACGCTTTGAGTTCATCAAGATATGCGGACGAATATGAGGGTGTCGAAGAGCTGGCGACAGGCTCAGTAGCTGGGGTCGAGGGAAGCTTGACCTGTTGAGACAAGAGCGACTTGCGCGGTTTGAACGCCGGCGTCCCATCCTCTCCCTCATCCCCGGGTCCGCCAAAAGACAAGCGAGAGCCCTTGGTCAGGCCTGAAGACCGCTTCTCCTTGTTTTTCGCCTTTTTGCGCTCCATGACGCTTCCGAGGCCTTCTTCGTCATCCCCTGTCGATGGAGCAGCAGGGGAGGGAGCGGCAGATGAGGAAGGCTCATCATCGATACCAGCTCCGGCGGTGAAGCTGCTTTTTGCGAGAGGCGAGGATGGGAGCTCGTCGGTCTCGCGCGTCCGTAAGGACGGACGTGACTTGTTGCGCTTGATGAACATCGCCCCTCTCCGCCCTCTACCTTGGTTGAGATGATAGCTAATAGTATAGAGCGTTGTGTGTTGCAGCTCGACGTTTGGCCACCACCGACAGCAACGAGCGTGATTTGGTTCCGTCTCACGTGGCACAATCTTCCGCTGGAAGTGGAGGAAGGACAATTTCCAGTCCGAAGTGGACCAGCAACAACCTGTAACACCCATAGCACTAGCAGTCTTGGAGATCTCTCGCCCAACAAGCATGCGGCCTCGAGTACGACTGCCCCACCAGCTCGCGAGGTGCCACTCCCGCGGGCTTGCGACTCAGAAGCCACTGGGTGTGCTTCAAGAGCTGGAAAGCCGTGGCTTCGTGGCGGCCTTGACCAAGTGAGCTCATTCTCCTGCTCCGATGCAGAAGGTCGAGCTCATACAGCTAGCCCACATCTACAAAGACATCTCGAGTCACCGTCTTGTGTGTATGCCGGCGTCGACCCTTCCGCTTCTTCGCTACATGTCGGCAACCTTCTCCCCCTACTCACCCTCCTCCACCTCTCGCATGCCGGACACCGAGTCGTCGCCTTGGTATGTGGGGCACCTAATGTCAAGAAGCACATAGCTGAATAATTAGATAGGCGGTGCGACAGGATCCATCGGTGATCCCTCTGGTAGGTCATCAGAGCGCAAAGCCCTTGCACCCGAGGAGCTAGAACACAATGTCCGAGGAATCACGGCTCAAGTGCACCGGTTCTTCGAACGAGGAGCCGACTACGCTGCACGACGACAAGCGTCTGCTTCCAGGTCCAACTCTCCCTCCGAAGCGGAGTCATCCACTATGGCCGCGGCACGCCAAGCGGCCGAGCTGGGCAGAATCGAGGTGCTCAACAACCTCGACTGGTTCAAAGACATAACCTTCCTCTCTTTCCTCCGAGACGTCGGCAAGCTCGCCCGCGTCAACGTCATGCTCGCTCGCGAATCGGTCAAAGCGCGCCTGTCATCTGCTGCAGGGATTTCATTCACCGAATTCACGTATCAGCTCTTACAGGCATACGACTTTCTACATCTGTACGAGTCGCATGGCTGTAGGGTGCAAGTGGGAGGGTCGGACCAGTGGGGAAATATCGTTGCTGGTATCGACCTGATCAAGCGGGTCCATGGACGTGCGGGGGCGGGCGAGGTAAAGGAGGATGAATGGGGGTTGAACCAGGACTTGGGCGTACAGGACGGCGGGGGCGAGATGGATCTGGCGAAAGAGGTCGAGGCGTATGGTTTGACTATCCCGTTATTGACCACTGCTAGCGGGGAGAAGTTTGGGAAGAGTGCTGGGAATGCCGTGTGGCTTGATGAGGGACGCACCAGTGTGTCTGAGTTTTACCAGGTCAGTCGGTCGCCTCTCGGGAGCATCTCAACTGATAAGGCAGTTCTTCATGCGCGCCGCGGATGAAGATGTGGCGTCCTATCTCAAGCTCTTGACCCTCATGCCGCTAGGAGATATCACCGACCTCCTCCATGCTCACTCGGTCAGCTCGTCGACCACGGACCAATGCACAAGCTGAAAGACAGCGCTCGCCAAAGAAGAGAGAAGCCCAAGAAGTGCTCGCAAACGAAGTGACCGAGCTCGTACATGGTCGTATGTCCGCCACAGGTGATTCCAACATTATCTTACCAGTAGGCCAAGCAGTCGAGAGAGCTCAAGATACGACACGCATTCTGTACCGCACGCCCCCACGCCAAATCAAGAGCGCCGAAGCGTTACGTGCATTTGAGGGCGACTCGCGCCTTGTCCGCGTGCCATGGGAAGAAATCAAAGGTGTACCTGTGACCAAGCTTGCTGTGCAGTACGGCATGGTCCAGTCTCGAGGTGAGCCGAGTCACCGAACCGAGATGCAAGCTGACTTGCAGCTGATGCTTCTCGTGCGGTCCGATCACAAAGCTTTTTCGTCAACGACAGGAAGATCAACGACCCGCGTTCAGAGATCTCGCGGACGGATCTGGTCGATGGCCATCTGGCCGTGTTGAAGATTGGCTCGAAGAACCAAATGATCTTGTATCTCGAGTAGTCGTGTAATCCAGCCCACACAATAAACCTCTCATACCTACCTGCATTGCATAGCATGACATCTTCGTCCCATTGCCGGCAGCCTCTTCCAACCAAGTCTTAGCTTCCAAACTTGCAATTCGCATCGGAGTCAGTCATACGCCTGCTGCGCATCAAGGCATGCTATACATCCCCATAGTATACACTGCGACGACGACGACTGAGACGCGACCCAACTAGAAGTTGATGGCGGCACCCTTGGTCTTCTTGTCACCGCCGAGCTCAAAGTGCTTGCATCGTTTGAGGGCGAGTTGGTGCTTTGCCTTGCAGACGGTGCACTCGAGACGGAGGACGACCTTCTTGGTCTGTTTGTTGGAGTAGGATAGCGAAAAGTGAGAAAGACGGTAGTTGAGCAGTCGGTTACGGAGAAAGATTGCGTCAGCTATGTTCCGTGAACATGGCCGTGAGTTGGACATACGGTCTTGGCCTTTTTGTGGAAGACGGGCTTGGTCTGACCACCGTAACCGGATTGTTTACCTGACATCAGCGTCGTCCTTCCCCCAAAACATCTCATCGGTCCTCCCCCATCCGCCCCTTCGCCTTCCACTTGACTCCCAGCACGACACGAGCACAACTGTCCGTCCGGAGAGCTGGATGTCCAGATGCTACTGCGCACCATCGCCCTCCCTCCGCTGCGCCTCACTGCACAAAGTACAGAAACTCACGGTCGTATCGCCTCTTTCCCTGTGCCGCCAAAGAGTCCTTGCCCTTCTTGTACTGGGTCACCTTGTGCGGGGTGTGCTTCTTGCAGGCCTTGCCGGAGCAGAAGGTGCGGCGGGTCCTACACAGTGTTAGTAGCGTCCTATACGTCCTCCGCCTGCCCGCTCAATCTCTCCTCTACGCCCTCCTGCATCATCCGCCTGCTCTCGATCCGATCTCCTTCCCTCTATCCCCTCCATCTGAGGCACATCCCGCCTCGATTGTACCTCGTGCTGAAGATACGCTACTCACTTGGGGCTAAATGTCAGCACTGCTCCTTGTCAAACGCACACTACACTCACATGTTGACCATCTTGGATACTCCTCTCGATGCTTGATGGTTAGAGAGAAAGAAATGCCCTACGCTCAACGTCGAATTCGAGGTGCCAGGGTGGGAGAGGGGGGGACCATTTCGAGCCACAATGAAATCCCGCGAAACTCCGAAACGAATATTTCCAACCACCCTTTTCTTCATTTTGTCCCGATTTCGAGCGCCTCGCCCTGGGCGTCAAACTGGCTGGGTGCGACGAAACTGCCAATTCGATAGTCTCGAGACCTTGTCCTTCAACATCTCTCTCTTCTTTGCCGTTCTCAGATAGAGTGAGTGTACATCCCGCCACACCTGACTGGAGCATACGAGGAAGGGAGAACGAGACCTAGACTGACTTGCAGCACCGGCAAGATGTCGTTCGCCCCTCCCGAAGCCCACCAGCAGTTCCAGGTGAGCTATACTTCATCGATCCTCTAGAATGAAATATGGATGGGTGCATGGGGGAGCTCCAGGGCATTCGAGGCATATGAAGATAGCTGGAGGATGTCAGGTGGCTGCTAGACGCAGGCGGAGAAGGTGGTCGAGAAGGAGTCATGCGGGTTGGGGAGATTATGGAGACTTGGTGACAGCTTCCAAACTCGATGCTAACCCCTCAGCACATTCTGCGTCTGCTCAACACCAACGTCAAGGGTGGTGGCAAGATCATGTTCGCCCTCACCGAGATCAAGGGTGTCGGTCGACGATACGCCAACTTGGTGTGCAAGAAGGCCGATGTCGACCTCAACAAGCGGTGCGTCTCTTCTCCCCTCTCGCACACAGTGGCTGCTGCGGAGTGATGGTCGTTGCTGACCCGCAGCGCCGGTGAACTCAACTCGGACGAGCTCGAGCGAATCGTCACCATCATGCAGAACCCCGCCCAGTTCAAAATCCCCTCTTGGTTCCTCAACAGACAGAAGGACCTGACAGACGGCAAGAACTCGCACATCCTCTCCAACGTCATCGACCAGAAGATGCGTGACGATCTCGAGCGATTGAAGAAGATCCGATCGCACCGTGGTCTGCGTCACCACTGGGGTCTCCGTGTGCGCGGTCAGCACACCAAGACCACCGGACGGAGGGGAAAGACCATCGCCGCCAAGAAGAAGTAGGCGGTGGTGTTGTCTGGTCGAGTGTACTGTACGGGGAGGCGCCACGCGGCATGCATTTTTCTCTCACGCATGCTCTCGGCGGGTCGAGCGGGTGGTCGTGTGGAAGCACTGACAAAATGTGTGATCAGAATCTCGTGTTCGGCCTGATGGGTCTCTTGACATTACAGCTGTCTGACGATACCATGTACTGACACCATCTATGTCTACTCTGCATAGTAATCTAGGTACTCTGCCCAAAGAACGTCCAGCGGCGCGCCGGCCATCTCTACCCACCACCTCTCGTCATACCGCTCATACTCTAACCAAGCATCCAAGCGCCGTATGAAATCAGGCAAAGGCGGCCTCTTTCGTCGCTCGGGATGCCCTTTGATATGCGACCCAGAAGGAGCAGGCATATCGGGATACTTTGTCGGCTGTGGTGCCGGTGGCATGTCGGTCGTCGCTGTGGGAGCAGGCTCTCCAGGCTGAGGATACGCTCGTGGCGGCTCAGCGCCTCCTATGGGGGCTGGGTCGTCCGGATCGGTACCCGTCACCCAAGCCAAGAACCTCGCCCCCGCATCGTAAGCGTCTTCCCACCCTCTCTCGCGTCTGCCCTCTCCCGGTTTACGCCAGTGCGGCGGGCCGAGATGACATTGGAGTCGGACGTAATCTGCGATGCTCTCTGTGAGCCAG
Organism: Tremella yokohamensis; assembly: GCA_024343385.1. Classification (NCBI taxonomy): domain Eukaryota; kingdom Fungi; phylum Basidiomycota; class Tremellomycetes; order Tremellales; family Tremellaceae; genus Tremella; species Tremella yokohamensis. Next base: position 235,918 of record BRDC01000033.1, on the reverse strand, counting down.
GAGGGGGTGGAGCCGAACCCGTCGTGCTGGATCGCATGGACCAGTTCGTGCAGTACTGCTCCTCAGCACAGGTGTGCAAGCAGCCATGAAGGGTGGACCTACGGACACCTTTGAACTCCTTGGTCGCTGCTGCCCTCTCTCTCTTGCCCTGCTCTACGTCCTGCCGTATCGATCCTACCCATCTGAGACTGACGTGGATCGTGCCCCCCGACGTGGCCGCCAAACCATCTTTGTCTTCCAAAACAAGCGTGATGAGCTGATGTCTCCACCGTATCTCCCCTCCTGGGTCGAGAGGGAGGAGGTGCGCGCGAATATTGCCAGCTGCATGGAGGAGGAATCCCACTGGATCAGGGAGACAGTCCAAGAAGAAAGCGGTCGATACGGATGAGGCGAGCGGGGGGTGGGTCAGGCCAAAGACGAGGTCCGAGCTGGGTATGAGGGTATGCGATGTTGGTGGAGAGGGTACGGGGGCGAGCGCGGCGATGTTGTTTGAACGGGTGTGGGTGAGGTAGTATGTCGTGACTGGCTGCGGTGGACCAGAGGAGGGTCTTACGGTTGCAGAGGAAGAGGGAGAGGATGAAGACGATGGGAGGGCTGATCGGAGGTCCCGGATGAAGTTGCTGATGACTGGCATCTTGCCCCACTGCACATCACACACGCGCTAGTCCTTCCCGACGCTGTTATTGTCGATGTCACTCTGGCCGCGTCCGTCGTCGTGGTCTATGCATGCGTCGAGATTGAAGACACGTGGTTAGTCCGGAAGTGGGCAGTGAGATTGAAAATGACGTAGAAGGCGTTTCACAACCCAAACGACAAACCGACGACGATGGAATGCAATCTGCATACTTTCGTGTCTTTCCTCTTTCATCCCGTCTCTCTTCACCACCACTACCACACCATCCCAGCACGCGTCTCAGCTTGGCAACTCTACCCCAAGCGACAGCGTCATCGCCATCGTCAGACGCCGGTGACATTAATTGTCAACACGCCCTAGATCGCCCAGCGCCAAGCTTCATAGACGACCGACGCGGGCCACTCGTCCTCGATCAATCTCTCCTCAACCCTTCATCTGCATTCACTCTCGACGTGTAATTCAGCTCTCTCTGTGATTGAATCGCATCGACTCGTTACCTCGATCCATCTCTCATAAGCCCCGCACTCCTTTCTCTTCCATCTCAGGCCCGTCCGGCACAATGACCGTCCAGTCCGCTCTGTCGAAAGCCGCCTCCAAGCTCAACATCTCCGACAGCCAGGAGAGCGGTAAATCGCGACAGCAGCCCCCGACAGGTATAAAGCTCCCGCAGAACGGATCGAACGGGTCGAACGGCCACTATCCCCAGAGTCAGGGGATGAAGACCCCCAAGACACCTCAAGACGAGGCCCTCGCATTCTTCGCGTCGGGCGACATTGCTGGGGAGCCTGTACAGGTATGGGAACTGTGGCTCGAGAATGATGGTGGACCTGCGGAGAACAAGTCGGTGAGTCTACCTCACCCTTCTGTGCTGCTGGAACGTTTACCGTCAGTATATCCGCTTGCCTGCCCCGACGCGGCCATACGTCCTTCGTTTGTCCCTCCATCCTGGGACGGCCTGCACACGTAACGGTGTACTCAAGAGTGACTTTCCTATTGATGGAGGCGCGTTCACTCGTGGAAAATGGAATGAGCGTAGACTGCCAAACGACGTGTCCAAGTAGGTTTTGGAGGGCGAATACTTTGAGCCGTGGCCCGGGCTGACGGCAGACCTATCCATGTCGACTTGCCAATCTCTGCCCCTGGTGCGTTCTGCTACTACATCGAGCACGACGCTCCGACGCCAAATGCACCTCGAGTGACCGGCCGAAAAGGTTACTTCAACGTCGACCCGATCATCAACCTCCCTGCTCGCACTCCCTTCTTCCCTACCAACGAACCCGCGCCTACCGGCTCCTTGAATGACGAGTCTTCCGGCGCCATCTTGCAGAAAACCGCATCTCTCACCCTTGACGGCCTCGTCATCCTTTCCGTGCTCGCGAAATGGATGGGTCAGACAAAAGACTGGGAGAAGCATTTCGCCGAGGCCAGTCGGAGAGGGTACAACATGTTGCATTGGGCGCCGTTGCAGCAGCGTGGCGGATCCGGCAGTCCTTACAGTATCTTCGATCAACTCCAATTTGACAAATTCATCTTGGTCGACAAGGACGCCAAGGACGGTGGTGTCGCAGAGGTGGAAAAGGTGTTGCAGCTCGCCAAGGCGAAGTATGGTTTGGGAGGTGTGACTGACGTGGTCTTGAACCACACGGCCTTTGATTCGCCTTGGCTTCAACACCACCCAGAAGCTGGTATGTCTACACATCTCCTCCTTTCATAGGCTGACCGACAGGCTACTCTGCTCACAACACTCCTCACCTCGCCCCGGCCGTCGAGCTTGAAGATGCGCTCCTTGATCTAACCGAAAAACTCCCCTCCCTGGGACTGCCCACGACACTCACCTCTTCTGGCGACCTCGACAAACTAATCCCGCACATTCGTAGTGCCATCAACGCCGCGCGACTGTGGGAGTACTACGTCTTTGACGTGCAGACTTCGGTCAAGGAGGTTGCTGCCGCGCTCGATTCGGGCAATGTGAAAGAGTGGACAGGCGAGAGTCTGGCAGGCAAGCCGACCGAACAGCTTGCGCAGGTCTTGCTACGAACCGACGGCGTGGTCCAGGGCTATCGTGCGTACTCGGCGAGATACTGCAGCAAAGTCCCAGCAGACGTTGCGGCAGGCATCATCAAATCGGCGTACCCGCAGGACGACTCGACCACTCTCGCGAGTAAATGGGGCAAGGTGCTCGATGTCCTCAACGTGGACCTGTACCGCGAGTGCAACGATGATGTCGAGACTGCCCAGAACCAGATCATTGGTCGACTTCGTTTCACCAGGCTCGACGAGCATGGGCCCAAGATGGGTGCCATCAACAAGGAGACTCCTCTCGTCGAAAACTACTTCACCCGCTTGCCTCAAAATGACGTGACTGCGAAGCACCATCCTGCTGCTCTGGCCCTTGCCAACAATGGCTGGATGTGGGGAGCCGACCCGCTCAAGAACTTTGCCGAGTACCCCTCGAAGGCCTACATCCGCCGCGAGGTCATTGTCTGGGGCGATTGTGTCAAGCTCCGATATGGTAAATCCAGAGAGGACAACCCTTGGTTGTGGGACCGCATGATCGCCTATGCCGAGCTTCTTGCCGGCATGTTTGACGGCTTCAGACTGGACAACTGTCATTCCACCCCGCTCCAAGTTGGTGTGGCCATCATCGATGCGGGTCGAAAAGTCAACCCGAACTTGTATGTCATGGCGGAGCTCTTTACTGGAAGTCAGGAGATGGACCTCAAATTTGTACGAGAGCTGGGCATCAACAGTCTGGTCAGAGAGGCATACAATGGCCATGATGTTAAGTCGTTTGCGGATCTGTGAGTCAGCTGCAGTAAAATTGGCATGAGCTGATGTTAGATTGTACCGCTTTGGTGTTGGACAACCCATCGGTAACTCCATTCTTCCATGAAGGCTTGCTGAGCTGACATTCAGGCTCGATGGACTCTGCTTGTCTTTCATCCAACGAGACGCTTGCACCTCTTGTCGGCAAGGGTGCACCGCGGCCGTGCGTTGTTACGCCCGTGCAGGGATCCGCACCTCACGCCGTTTTCTACGACGTCACCCACGACAACGAGACTCCGCACGACAAGCGCACTGCCGAGGATGCTCTCTCTACCGGTGCCCTTGTCACTTTCACTCGAGCAGCTCTGGGGTCCAACAAGGGCTTTGATGACCTGTACCCCAAGTTACTCAATCTCGTCACTGACAACCGGATGTACGAGGTGGACCAGAGCGGTGCGGGCGGTATTGGCAAGGTCAAGAGGCTCTTGAATCACCTTCACGTCGAGATGATGTCTGGCGGCTTTACCGAGGGTCATGTGCACGAGGAGGGCCAGGTCCGTCTACTATCCGAGCTTCAGAAAGAATGCTGACCCGCAGTATATTGTGATGCACCGGGTCCACCCGATCTCGCACAAGGGTTACATGCTTGTTGCCCACACGGCCTTCAAAGGCTTTTCTGGACGAGGCTGGAGTGAGAACTTTGCATCCTCCTGAACAAGTCTGCGCCGTTGCTGACATTCTCAGTCAAGCCTATCAAGCTCAGTCGCTCCAAGCTGACCTTCCTCACTGGTGCTTCGGTCACTACGAAATACAACGAGTGGAAGGACGACCCGAAGACTCATCGAGGCATCCCTTCAACGCTAGAGGAGATCAAAGATGTCGAAGTTCGCACAGGCAAGGATGCGGACGGCGACTATTCCGAAATCGTTGTGCCGGCGCACTTTGAGCCTGGTTCGATCTTGCTCTTCGCCACAGATATGGATGTGGGTGACGACCCGGCAATGTGAAGTCGATAAAGCTGACAGTGCAGGAAATGTCTACAGATCTCGACTCGATTTGCAAATCGGGAGCGGACGAGGCGTTTGGGGAGCTGGATCTCGTCGACCTCAACACGGTGCTTCATCGAGCAGATGGCGAAGAGCGGGATGCCACCGGCGGTGATGGCACCTACACCATCCCGAACTATGGCTCATTGGTGTACTGTGGTCTGGAAGGTTGGATGCACCCCCTTCGCCAGATCATGGAATCCAACGATCTGGGACATTCGTTGTGCGAGCACCTCCGGCAAGGCACCTGGTCGTTGGACTACGTGGTGAACCGGCTGGAGAGGTTAGCTCCCAAATCTACGCCTCCTGTCCATGCTGACGTTTAGGCAACAAGGCGACTTGCCCCGTCTGGCCAAACCCGCCGCTTGGCTCAAACACCGCTTTGACCTGATCCGGCAGACTTGCCCGTCCTTCATGCGACCGAAGTACTTCGCTCTGGTCATGTACGAGGCATACAAGGCCGCGCGAAAAGCCGTCGTCGAGCAGAGCTCTGAGTTTGTCTCATCCGGCCACTCTCTCGTGCACGACCTGGCGCTCTGCTCTGTGCAGATGTACGGTCTCGTCAAGTCTGCCTCGATCTCCCCTTCAAAGCCTGTCCCGTCACTCGCTGCTGGTCTGCCCCATTTTGCAGCAGGCTGGGCACGTTGCTGGGGTCGAGATGTCTTCATCTCTCTCCGTGGTCTATTCTTGACCACCGGCAACTTCCCCGCCGCACGAGAACACATTCTTGCGTTTGGCTCGACCCTCAAGCACGGTCTCATCCCCAACTTGCTTGACTCGACACGGACGCCGAGATACAACTGCCGAGATGGTCCGTGGTGGTTCATCCAGAACATCCAAGATTACACCAAGATGTGCCCGAACGGTCATGCGCTGTTGCAGGAGAAGGTCAAGAGGCGGTTCCCGAAAGACGAGACTTGGGTCCCGTGGGATCACCCGCAGGCGTTCAGCTGGGAGAGCAGCGTCGCCGAGCTCATTCAGGAGATTGTGGAGCGACACGCGCAGGGGATCGAGTTCCGAGAATACAATGTGAGTCTTCAATTCTGGCTGTGACGGCTCGAGCTGATGATCAGGCCGGGCCAAATCTTGACATGGACATGCGGGATGAGGGCTTCAACCAGAAAATATGGGTGGATTGGGAGACGGGTCTCATCTTTGGTGGCAACCGATACAACTGCGGGTAAGCTTCTCAAAAGGTGGATTGTCCGAATGCTGATCGTTAGTACTTGGATGGACAAGATGGGTTCGTCGGACCGAGCACACAACAAGGGGCTGCCCGCTACGCCTCGTGACGGCTCGCCCATCGAGATCACCGGCTTGCTCAAGTCGACACTGACCTGGCTCGACAAGTTGTCGAGCAAGGGCCAGTTCCCCTTCAAGGGGGTACAGGCGACGGTCAAGGGAGGACAACGCCTGGTCACGTACAAAGAATGGGCCGACCTCATTCAGGCATCCTTCGAGCGGTGTTACTACATCCCCTCGTCGCCAAGCGAAGACTCGCAATTCGACATCAACCCGGGTATGGTCAACCGACGCGGTATTTACAAAGACGTGTACGGTACACCGAAAGACCGCGAGTGGTCCGACTACCAACTACGATCCAACTTCCCACACGCGATGATCGTCGCTCCCGAGCTGTTCACCCCGTCCCGCGCTATCGACGCCCTCAGGGTGGTCGACGCAGTCCTGCGTGGTCCGTTGGGTATGAAGACGCTCGACCCGAGTGATTCGCAGTACCGCCCAGATTACGATAACAGTAATGATTCCACGGATCAGGCGGTGGCCAAAGGGTGGAATTACCACCAAGGACCGGAATGGGTCTTTCCCACCGGCTGGTTCCTCCTTGCTTGGCTCAAGTTTGATCGTCTCGCAGGAGAAGGTAAAGATGTGAGTCATCCTGTTGAGCTATGTATCCCGAACAGTGCGGAAGGCTGACTGAATCGCAGGACCCGAGTCGCACCATGCACTTTATCTCGAATATCCTGCTCAAGCATGCCAACCATATCAAGTCGGACCCTTGGGCCGGCCTGCCGGAACTTACAAATTCCAGTGAGCCCTTCTCACACAGGTTTCAGTCTGAATGGTTCACTGACGAGCAGACGGAAGTTACTGCCATGATTCATGTAGGACACAAGCGTGGTCTGCCTCTACCATCCTGGACGTGCTGGAGGAGATGCACCGTGCGTCCGGGGGAAAGCTGTTGGCGAGCGAGTAGATGACTAGTGCATACCGCATGGAGAAAGAGAGAATGTAGAGTTCGTGTCATGCATGATTAGGCAGTGAATATTGCATGCACCCATACGCCGCATACCACTGCACGCATTATACCCATGTATGCATCTAGTGGACAACCCCAAGGAGGTAAATTAACGACAACACCCATGCCAAGACACCCAATACCAACACCCAATACCCGTCCTGTCCATCCGATACACTCACACAGCCACGACCCAAGATCGACTGTTTCCGACTAAGCCATCCAACCGTGATGCCACCCATCCCACGTCGGCTGGCCCTGGGGACCCACCTGCCCACTGCCCATCCCACCCTGTGCCATCCCCTGTCCTTGTCCTTGTCCCTGCTGCCCCTGCCCAGCCGCAGAGAACCCATCCATACCCTGTGCCCCACCGTTGTTATTGCTGTTCCCATTCGTACCGTTCGCACCATCCCAACTGAAACTGAAGACCTTGCTGAGGAAGTCATCCGGGAAAGCAGCGGTTTCTGTTCCTGTGCCAGGCTGGGCGTTTACACCAGGTAAGAACGACAGCATCTGTTCGAGGGCAGGGTCGAGAGGCTGCGGTTGGTTCGTGTAGGTGGGCTGGACGGGCGGGTACGCTGCACCAGGGTTCGAAGAGTCGATAGGGAATGTGAAGCCTTGCGGGAGGTTCTGGGCCCAGTTGCCAAGTTGGCCAGTCCCATTTTGGAATCCGCCTGAGCCGCTGAATTGGCCGGTGGGAGCGGCTGGTGGACCGCCGGACTGTGTGGACGTGGCAGAGGTGGGTGTGGGGGTAACGCCGAACCCGTTGGCGAGGATGGGCTGCTGGGAGATACTGCCTGATGGACCTCGGCCGGGGATGGGGTACGCATCGAAAACAGCACCAGGGCCGCTGGTGCTTTCCCGATGCCCGGTTTGCGAGATGTTGGTGCCGCTGTTCTGGGGCACGAGGGGCGGAAGTTCCCCAGCTTTGTCTCTCGAGGTCGGCTGGGAGAAGGGGGAGATGCTGCCTGCTGCCCGAGGGACCTCGCCTGGTGTGGACCCTGCTGCAGATTGAGACGCCTCTGAATCCAGTTCAAGCGCAGCTTGGCGGATGAGCTTCTTGACAGCATGCTGCAGACCAGGCTCTTCGGTGTCCAGATCTCCTCCAAGGGGCGAACCGGGGGTCTTGCGCTTGCCCAACGCAGAGGGGCGACGCCGTTCTTCCACTTCGGCTGATGATCAGCTCCTGTTCATCTCTCGAAAAAGGGTGACATGCCCATGAGCGAGTCCATGACCTTGACCGTCGCACGAGACGGGTGAGAGACATCCGAAATCTGCCTCATCTGGTCGAGCGAGCCTTTGACCTCGGCAATCTTGGCTTCCGTCTCTTTCGAGTGCATATCCTTCTTGGCAGTTCGCTGAATGTCAGCTAAGCGACACATTGGGAAGCTGACTGACCAAGAGATCAATGATGACCACCATGCCAGCTACCGAGACTGACCGGTCAGCCTGAAACAAGCCAACTTGTAACGTGTAATGGACATACCATAGAAGAGAGGGATCCACCACTTCTCCAAGAAAGAAGCCACGCCAGCATCGTCCGACATGAGCCGGAGAGTTGCCCGGGCCGCGCGAATACATTGCTCTTTCGAATATTTAAACCTGTCCCTGTCAGCTTACCGCCTCAATAGATTGGCGAAGGGCCCACTTCTCGTCCTCGTACCCTTTCGAAAGCCATGGCCGATGTAGCCGCAACATCCTCGAATGTACCGCCAGATTAAGCATGACCTTCTCGTAGTACTGGACCATGCCCTTGGAGTCGCCATTGGAGGGCAACCCCTTGTCAGTCTCGGGCTTGAAGAAAGCAGGGAGCTCCATCATCGCTTTGCGCAATTCGCCATCCACTTGCAGAACGAACGAGTATGGCGAATGAGGGGTATTGTTGGCCTGCCATATTTGCCGATGTGAGATCTCGGCAAACTTGAGTCGGGCAAGCTGGAACGACATGGCCGTTCGGACGCTGAGGGGTTTAGGTTTGAGGGGCTGTCCATCGATGATATCCTCGTCCTCGATATTGGCAGGGAGGGCCGTTTTGACTGCCACATCAGCTGACTCGAGTGATATTGTTGCCAGCATGACTCACTCTGATCGGGGGCAATGGCGCACGTGAAGCCGTAACTTGGCGCAAGAGCCCAATCGAGGAAAACCAAATTCCACCAGACCCGCCTGCCGACCTCACGTTGGATGACACTCTCCCACCTGCCTGTCCACATGGGTAGCGCTTTGCCCTCCACCGCCTGCTGCTCGGCGCCTAATCTAGCCATCCCCAGGCTTTGCGCCATCTTGATACACGCTCCAAGATACGCCCAAGCAGCATCCGCCCTATCCCGATTGTTCATGATGACACTCGCCAAGACGTAGGCTTGAATATGCTCAACTGTCGGGGATCCCGCGAAGTCTGATCCGTACATGGCCGCTCGGAAGCCGTTGTAATATGTTGTCGGGAGAGTCTGAGCCTCTTCGGGAGTGAAGTGCTTGGCGATCTCTGACGAGTCCATGAACTGCAAACCGAGGAGGAGTGTGGTGATATAAAGAGCGATCCACGGGAGTGCGATCTCGTCCATGATTGTATTGGTGTCCATCGCCCATAGGTCGTTGCATTGTCGAAGAAAGGTGGGAATATGGATGCATCGATGAATCCACTCGACTTTTTGCAGGTACTGCGTCGGTCAGCATGTGGACACATAGAGAAGAGGGAAATGACTCGCGTTCTCAATGAGGATCTTGCCTCTGGCTGGGTCGGGCAATATCCGCGCCAGGTACCTGATTCCCAAATGTGTGCTCTTCCAGAAAAAATCTGTAGGATCGACGCCAGGTCCGATTAGATCCAGGAGGCGTTCAATTTGCTGCGATCGCTCCTCATCTGTGATTGGCGGGACCGAGCTCGGCTGTAACGGAGTAACTCGGCCGCCTTCGAGCGAGAGTCGCTTGTTGATCTGATCGAGCGGTGAGCCTCCTTGAGCAGTCTGCATCTGACCGGGGGAGGGCAGGTGGTGTGTTGAGCCGCGATGGAGGTGATAGTCGTTGTTTGGCACTTTGGCCGCGGCGGAACTATGGGCAGATCCAAAGTGTGCAATGGCATGAGTGCCCTCCATCCTCGAACGACCAAAAGCGAGATGCTCAAGAGTGAGCGCTGCGTCTTCTGTATCGTCCCTTTCTGCGCTCGTGCGGTTCTCCTCTTGATACCGGTTCTCGGGTTCATCGCCGCCGGCAACGGTCGCGCGAATCGTCTTGAGGTAATGGTCCAAGTCGGCCGGAATCAACACACCAGTTTTGACGAGTGCCGCTTCGAGGGCATCCAGCCGGTGGGCGACCGTGGCGAGCTCTGCCGTGGTGGCATAGTGGCTTGGAGACGCGACGACGTGCTTCTCCGCCATGCCTACTTCGTGGCATTTGGCCTGGTCGGAACGGAGTATGCAGGGTCCACACGGGAACTTTTTGTCACACTTTATCTTCCGCCGTCTACACTCCGAGCAGCTCTGGACGACTCTTCTACGCGTCGCGGGTTTCTTCTCCCCACTGCCGCCGGCTGGCAAACCATGCTCGAGCTTGACGCCGGGCAACCTGCGCCCGGTGGAGGAAGAAGGTTCGGGATCATCATCGTCGATAAGCTCATCTGGCGATGCTGTCTGCGAGGCATGATGGCTCTCGTACCTCTCCCTCTCTATGAAACGAGATGGCGAGTGTGGTAGAGAGGGCGGGGGGAACATCTGCGGGAAGGATGGCAAGGATGGGGGCGGAGGGCGATCAGCGGATGTGTAAATGGGGTAGGGCAAGGAGGGCGGGCGGGACATGGCGGTGGTGGGAGTGGTGAGAGTGGTGAGAGTGGTGAGAGATGCGCCTCGGGTGTTCCATGTGCTTCTCTGTTGACTCTCGCTGTTGTAGAGGTGGTATGAATGAAGAGTGAATGGACGTGAAGAGAAAGAGAAAGAGGGAGATGAAGAGGACCAGTCCGAGTCCGACGAATGCCGAATCGGGGAGAGGAAGGGACAGCGGGATCAAATTTAGGTCATGACGTTCCTGGATCGGGTAATCGGCGTGGCACCACGTGGTACTGGAACCGTGCACAACGCTGGGCTCAGGTACAAAGCTTATCACCGACCCTCCTTTTGAACCCTGAAAGATCTGATGAAAGGGGGGTTGATTCTGAAACGTGACGTGGGATGGTGATACTCGAATTCCAGTCATCAGTCTTCTTCTCTCTTACTGTATCGTTCGTTCTTTGATCAACTTGTCTCTTAGAGCATAGAAGTAGAGCAACGCAAAAAGATGGCCGCCGCCGACACCAAAACACCCGTGACTTGCTTCACAGGATTCCTCGGTACGTCCTACATAGTCCACCTTGCCTCGATGATATACTGACAACGCAGGAGCGGTGAGCCGGACCGAAGCTGCCGAGACGCGAGACGAAAGGCTGAACCTCTCTACAGGGAAAGACGACCACCATCCTTGGTCTGCTCAAACAACTTCCGAAAGACTACAAATGCGTGCTACTAAAGAACGAGTACGGAGACGTGGAGGGTGTGTCTAGTGTCCCAAGGGCTCCAGGGCCAACGGGGGTTTGGAGCTGACCTAGCAGTGGACTCGTTGTTGGCCGAACAGAGTAACATCACTGGCGTCTCCGAGATCCTGAACGGGTGTCTGTGCTGCACGATGGTGGGACTGGTGGATAATGCCATGCTGGAGATCAAAGAAAAGTACAACCCGGACAGGATCATCATCGAGTCGTCGTGAGTCATCGCATCCTTGGATCCTCACACTCCAAGATGGGTCGACCACTAACTCTTCAGAGGCTCCGCCATGCCCGCGACGCTCGCTCTTCGCATACGCGAGATGGAACCACAAGGTTTCCGCCTAGACGGGGTGGTGACAGTTGTGGACTGCAAGAACTTTCCAGGATACGAAGACACCTCTCCTTCAGCCAAGGCAAGTCTCCCCCCGCCGTCCCTTTCTACAGGGAACACACCTAACAGACTAGTTGCAAGCGAAATACACCGACCTGCTCCTTCTATCGAAACACGAACTCTGCACCGAATCAGAGATGGACACGCTGCACGACCGTCTATCGGCCCTGAACGAAGATACAGCCCGGATAAAGATATCCAAAGACACGCCCATCGACCCGGAAGTGCTCTTCGGCCTCGACACGCAACTATTTGCCAAGACGCACGACGAGGGCTTGACATGGGACGAAATCGCCGGTAAAGCCGGTTGGCACGGGGACGAGGTGGAGACCAAGTCTGTGTGGAAGGGTGGGAAACGGCCCGGGTCAGAGCACAAGCATGAACATGGTCATGCCGATGGGGAGGCTTGCGAGTGTCACGATCACGACCACTCACACGGCCATGACCACCCGCATGCGAATGGCGAGGCGAACGGCGAGGCGAGCGAAGACAATATCACACCGATTAGCCGTGGCGTATTGCGGAAGGAACTTGGTAAACTCAACTTTGAGATATACAGGGGTACGTTTAAGTCTGTCCCGCTTCCCTTCCCCTTCTGCTGTCATCCCCAGTGAAGATGAGCGCTCACGGTCTAGTAAAAGGAATCGTACGCCTCCCGCCAATGGGAACCGATTCTTCTCGAGGATGGGAGACATATATCCTCAACTGGGCGTTTGGACGTAGTGACCTCACCCGCATGCCGGCGCTGGACGACGAGCCGAGTCTGAAAGGTGTGAGTCTGAGATTGACAGTCATGGGTGAGAGAGGGGAGGTGGCTCGGCGTGCAAAGGCCTTGGCCGAGGGTCTCAAAGCAGAGATCGCTTGAGTATTGCGAGAATGTAGAGTGTAGAGTGTGTAGCATTTGCATCTATCTATCTGTCGTTGAGCGTCTATTCGTCGAGCCTCTTATGAACAGAGGATACAAGCCTGACATTGGGTAAGTGGTCTTGGCTGAGTACACTCCTGAATGTAGTAGCACGGGTAGAACTCAGCTGCTCAGCTGGTCCACAGCGAATCACAAGACTTGCGTTCAGACATTCATTAACATTCTTTAATGGGTATCTCATCATCTCACGCGTACGAGGGGAGGAAAACACCTCGCTTTTGAGATCTCCAAAATCCGTCACATCATGCCTCCTTCGTGCTTCATCGATGCTATTCTATGCCCAGACTACGCTCGCACCTAGTAGAAGCCCGTCGCTTGCGGGTACATGCCGCCGCCGTTGGGCATGCCACCGTTCATGTACGGAGCACCGCTGCCCGTCAGCTAAACCCTAGGTGTACCGAAAAGTTACACACGTCGGCGCGCCAATCATCAGCCTGTTGCCCAGGCCAGAGCCCATCAGAGTGCTTGGCTCCTCTTCTGTGCTGGTCGACTTGGACTTGAGCTCTTTCAACTCCTTCTCGAGTGCCGCGATCTTCGCCACGTGATCTCTCTGGTTCTGCAGGACGTATGGCTTGGAATAGTCGGACAACCCGAATCGCCATGACTGACGCGTCAGCCAACGATGCACAACAATCAGAACCTCCACGTACCATCTCCTCCACAAAGTCTGGGCGGACAAGCTCGAAGCAGACAAAGAGTGCAGCCGCAAAGCCGTCCTTGTTGCCAATGGACACAAAGTATCCCGCAAGCTCCTCTGCGACAGCAGTGTCTTTGCTCGATGCTGCGGTCTCGAGGCAGTCGCGCCACAAGCGGTCTGCTTTGCTGAGACCCAGCGACTCTTCGTACATGTGATTCAGCTGAGAGTCAGCGAGAAGAATCCAGCCCAAAGAAATACTCACTCTGTACAAGAGGGCAGCAATCCGTCGGAACTCCAAAAGCTCGTGAGTCTCCAAACGCTTCGCCAATTTGATAGCATCGTACTGGTCGTAGGTTTCGAGACTGCTCCTCAATGTGACGTGGTCCTCCTCCTCGATCAACAGATCGTTGTAGGCCTCATTGACGACTGTCAGGTTGAGCTTCTGGGTAGCGATCAGGTAAGGCTTGGCGAGAGGAAGGTGGTCTTCTCGTTGCAGGATCTTGACAACGCGGCCATGGTCCAGTCGAGGTGTGAGAGCGGCGAGAAGATCTGGAAGGAGGTTGGGTTGGCGGGCAAGGTAGAATGAGACAGCCTTGTAGGCGATCTCCATGTTGGCGACTTTGACGATGACTTTCTTGAACTGGTCGTGATCCCACTCGCCCAGTCTCTCCATCATGGCCAACGCAGCATTGTCAGGCTCGTCTAGACAGTTAGCATTAGCGACCCTGTCACTTGGGGGTGGTGCCCACCGTAGACGATGTAGAGGAAGACCAGCTCGGGCCAGAGATGGGCCTGTTCCGCGGCTTTGATGACCTTTGGCTGCGGCATGAGCATTTGTCGCGATATTCGTCGAGTAGCTCACAATGTTGACTCTTTGCCAGAACAACTTCAAGTGCTCCATCACTGCAAGTCAGTCCTGCTTCACAGCGCTGACGTGCCACGTACACTTCTCGGGCCTGTACTTTGCGTAGAGCACGCTGAGTTCGGTGAACATGCCCTACAGAATCAGCGTGCAGACTTTCACGCACCGGGATGCTTACCATGTGCGCCCTCTCCAAGCCGAGACCACCCTCCATCAAAGCAATGATCTCGTTGAAGTACCCGTTGCGCTCATACAGAGACAACAGTGCAGGAAGCTCCTCGGCGTGTACGATGAGGTTCAAGCCACAAATCTGGGCTAGACGGAACTCCTTCTTGTCCACACAAGCAGCGTTGACCTGCTTCCATACCCTGTGTGGTGAGACTAAGCAAAACGTCTGATAAGTAGCTCACTGAGTGTTGCCAGCCTTCCTAGCTGCATCGACTGCCGCCTGGTTTTCTCCAAGGTAAATGAGGGTAGTGGCCAGTCGGGCCCAGTTGCTGATGCTCGAGAATAGGAGCTTGGCAGCCTGGTACAGCTCATCCTCGAAACATTTTTCTCCGACCTGAAGGACATCTGCGACGTTGGTCATCGCGAGGAACTCCTCCATGTCGTGCAACCGGTCCGTCTTGGCGTACGCGTAGGCGAGCTCTGTGTCGATCTTCGGCTCTCGGGCTGTCTTGCGGGCCATCTGCAAGTACCGGACGAGGTCTTCGTGCTTGCCAGCTCGGTTGGCAATCTCGATAACCTCTTCGAAGTTTGAGGGATCCTCAGCCTTGATGTAAGAGTCGATGGCATCCTTGACTCGCAGACCATCCAGTTGGGCCTTGCCAAGTCGGGACCAAACCGCAGGCTGATTGATCTTGTTGGCGTAGGCGAAACCGCGCTCGATCGAGACCATGTGCTCGACGAGGACGTTCATAGCCTCCGCGTGAAGATCATGCTTCTGGTAGATAGTGAAGGCCTCCTCGTACAGGCCAGCCTCGGTGGCCACCTTGGCAATGGCCTGGACGTCGTAACCCGAGAGCTTGTTGATGTAGCCCATTACCTTGCCCTTGTCGTTCCTGATGGCCGTGAGGAACATGAGCGACTGCAGGGATCGGTTGTCGGAGAACGGAGAAGGCTCGATGATGATTTTCTCGAGCAGCTCGAGCAGAGGGCCATGAAGTTCCATGTGCATGAAAGCCTTGACGGTGACCGACACATCGTCAGGGTCGGTGCACTCGGGGATGGCAGTGGTGACCACTTGATCGACGAGAGCTCGGCGGTTGATGCTCTCAGGGTTAAGGACCTGTGTCCAGAGATCAATGTCGCGACGTTTGACCAAGTATCGTGCCTGATGCTTGTACATCTGGTTCTCGTTGGTTATGTTGATGAGCTCGTCATCGCAGAAGCCCTTGGCGTAGGCAATGTAGGCGAGGTACGGGTCACGTTTCTCGCAGTACTTGCCGACGATTGCCGGGTCATATAGGTTGTTGTCCTTCAGGAAGGCCTCGGGGTTGTTGTTCGAATCGATGGAGATCTTGGCAATGGCGTTGTAGACACCGTGATCCTGAGAACCTTGCTCCACCTTGGTGTTGAGGAAGGGTAGGATGAGCTTCAGGCGGTTTCGCTTCTCAACTTCGGCCACCAAGTCGTCGACCGAGAACTCGCCGGTGACGGATGCGAGGAGGTTTTTGATCACAGTCTCTTCACAATCCACGTCGAGCAGACCGCCAATGACCTCGGGAGTCCTCTGCGAGTTGACCCGCTGAACGTAGATCTCGATGAAGTTGGTGAGGCCGTTCTGATACAGGTAAAGGACGAGGTCGTGGACAAAGCCGAAACGATCGCAGACAATGATGAGAGGAAGCTGGTCCGACAGGCGAGCCTCTTTGAGGAAATTCTTGACCTTCTCGGGGTTGTAGAAGTTTGACTCTCGACAGATGCGCTCCACCTCGCGTATTTGACCAGTGCGTGTGGCTGCCTGGATGTATTTGAAGTTGACTTCGGGGTCCTCGCTCAGATTGACGATCGAGCCCAGGTAGTAGTAAAGACCTGGAATCAGCCATCATTCTGCGTTCCGATCCACCAGAACTTACCGTCAGACGACTTGAACTTCTCGAAAAGCTCGATGAGCTTGACGGGACCGAGCAGGTCCGAGTACTTTGTTGCAATCTGAACCACCACGGACAGGTTCTGGCGCATGTTGCTTTTGAGCATCTCCTCGAGACACGCAAACGATTGCTCCACGGTGAGGCGGCCAAAGTAGTTCACGAGCCACTCCGCGTTGTACAGGTTGGTGTGGACCACACAACGCTTAATGTCGTTGTCGTCCTCGTAGTGCTCGAGCGCCTACTCATTAGCGAACGTAGCCGTCAAGGTGGGAGAGACTCACGCGTTGCATCAAACCGGCCTTCTCGCACAAGTTGGCGATCCTGGGACGATCGTAATGGGAGAACATCTCGTTGCCAAGGATGGCGTCGGCTACCTGGGGCGCGTTGACCAGGTTCATCTCAAGCAGGCGTGTCTGAAGGGGACCCTGTTCCGGCTTGTTATCCTTCAACGCGTCCAAGAGGAACGATGTCGCCTGTTGGATCATGTTTTGGGACATGAAGATGTCGACAACCCGGTTCAGGTCCACCATAGGACCATTCTCATCGTTGACGAGCTGAGTGGCGAACTCGGCGCCCTTGTCGGGGTTGATGCGGACGAGGTGTTGCAACAGAGCAGCGTAGTCGGGAGTGTAATTGACTTTCTTGGAGTAAAGGACGATCTTGTCGAACTGCCCAGTCTCTGCAAAGCACGCCACGACCTTGTTTGGGACATTGGCGCGCAGGTAGACAGAAAGCGCAAGGTTCATATCAGTCATCCGGACGAGGTCTCCGAGCTCCTCGCTACATTCGAGCTAGAAGTGAGCTAAAGGTCGGTGTAAGCGAGACGACCAACCTTGTTCTCCTTCAACCATTTCTCCAGCAACTGCTTCTTGCCCTGCTGAATGACGGGTCGAGCAAGCTCCAAAGACTCGTATTTGTTCAACTCGCCTTTCTCAAGGAGGATACCGAAGTACTGCAAAATGGGAGAAAGGGTTCCGGGTACGTTGGGGATCTTTTTGAACGTCTCGATTGTTTGTGGCGTTCGTAGGAGCCCTCTTGGTGAGTTTGCGGCAATCTTCGCAGCCTCTCCGTATTGCCCGTTCTGGATGAAGATCTGATACTGCTGCTGTATCATCTGGTCTGCACCAGGCAGACCAGCTCGTGTGGCCAGCTTGATAGCAAGTTCCGGGTTGTTGAGTGTTTCTACCTGTCAGCTTTGAAGCTATATGAATCGCAAACTCACGCTGGATGTACGGCACAATTGTCTCCTCATCCACAGACACACTCAACACTTGACCCTTCCGGTTCACACCAATGATACCGTTCGCCTGTTCGTACTCGGCCGTTGTGAAGATGGTCTCGCCTGATATCCGGTTCATGTAGATACATTGCCCGGATTCAATCTCGTAGAGGTGGATGAATCCGAACTTTGTGACCAGGTAGATGATGCCGTGTTTCTGCGATACTTGCATGGACACGGGGAAGTCGTTGACGGCTTCTGGGGGGAAGAAGATGTCGACGGCTTTCTTGGGGAAGGGGGGATTGGGAGGGGTGTTTCCGATCTCGACAATGTGGAGCTGGGATCAGCTTCTGCTAGAGCGAACTGGTATAGGGCGAAGGATCGTGACTTGGAAAGAATGATTGCTCACCTTGGCGCCGTTGGCCTGCCGTACAGCAAAGCAGAACAGCTTGCTCGGTTGAGAAGCTCCGTCCTGCTTGAGCAGGGCAAACGCCGCAGCATGCCCCTCGATGGGCTGGGACACTCCTCGCTCTAGCGAGTACAGCTGCATGGATCCTTTGATCTTGAAAGCAGTTTGGCCTGGTTGTCCAGCATTCGGGTTGGAGGAGATGCCGACAAGCACAAGCCACTGGCCGTCATGCGACGCGCGGTAGGAGATGATCTGGTTGCCGGAAAGGGAGGCGTGTCGGTCGAACACCTGCAATCAGCCCCTGCGTCAAACAGAGGGAACGCCGAGTACTCACCTTGCTCGGTGCTGCCTGCCCCTCTGTGACCTTCCAGTGGTATACCTGAGAGTCCGTCACCATCCCCAACGTCGTATCGTTGATCCAGGTCCAGTATGTCACGTCCTCGTTCATCAAGTGCGACCCGACCTTTTGCTTCGAGGCGAGGTTGAAGACCTGGAGTTGGCGTCCAGCTGCTGATCAGCTGATTCTCTCTACCAGAGCCCGTGGCAAGTGTCCTGCCAGCCCGGACAACAGAGATCGAAGACACTCGTGGGAACTGCAGGCCGGGTAGAGGTGTGGAATGTGATAGGCGGGGGCTGGAATAGGGCCGGAACAGCCTACGCCAGATGTCTCAGTGTCTGACAGGGCCGTGGCTCACCTTTCAGAGCTATGATCTTCTCTTTGGGGTGCATGATGGCCGAGTCGGCTGTGATGGGTCTGCGGATCACATTGTTGGCGTCAGCCAGGTCGACAATGACCACTTGGTTGGTGTCATTTGCCGTCTCGCGTCTGCTCGTCAGCTTTCGGCCGCGTCGCACAGTATGGTGAACAGTGCTCTCTACATGGCGGCTCCCCAAACAGAGGCTGGTAGCGTAGCTAGTCGCGGGACGAGGAAGCGGCAGGCAAAGTGGGAAGGAAGGACGGGATCAGCACCGAACACTTACACGCAGATAAAGTGATCGCTCTCCAGCGTCAAGTTCTGAAAGCTGATGCTGGTCGGCTGGATACCCAGAGCTGTGAGCTGGAGATGCTCGGTGAACTGATCATCAGTTCCACTTCTCCTCCCCCAGACATGCATCTCACGGTGATGGGCTTGTCGGCCATTGTGCCGGAATTCCCACCCTCTTCTCACTTGTCGTTACTGGTCGTTGTGGTGGATGTTTCGGGGGTATACAAATGAGGCCAGTAAGGGTGTTGCGCTGATGTAGACTGTGCCCAGACAGCCGTAACAGCAGT
Organism: Tremella yokohamensis; assembly: GCA_024343385.1. Lineage (NCBI taxonomy): Eukaryota > Fungi > Basidiomycota > Tremellomycetes > Tremellales > Tremellaceae > Tremella > Tremella yokohamensis. The sequence continues at coordinate 216,893 of BRDC01000033.1, read as the reverse complement.
AGGAGATGTGAGGAGGAATGAACGATAGAGACGCGGTGGTGGTGGTGGTTGACGTCGACGAGCTCGAGAGGGCGGTGACGCTACGCCCCCTGCGTGCGCCCGGAGGTGGAGCGGAATCAAATATCTGGCACGCCTATTGCCAAAGTGGCAGTGTGGCACCCGGTGCCCGGTCCACTTCCCCGTGCGATGCGGGAAGGAGAAAGGAGAGTTGAACGGGCTGAAAAGAGTGTAGAGACAATGCATGTTTGGCAAAAGTCTTGACGAGCAGACCTGCGAAAGACTGCTTCACGATCAACTCTCCGGATAATACTAGGTCAACACTCGCTTCAAGCCATGTCTGCCGAGCCGTACTCGCCATCATCAGAGACGAGGCTGTTCCCCAACTCCATGCCAGGCGCGGCGCCCGCACGACTGGATACGAGACAGCGTGAGTGACAAGAAGGAGTCGCGACATACAGTAGCGGCTCTTGGAGGAATAAAGAAGACCTGCCCCACTGACTCCTAGCTTTGCTTGGCAATGCGCCTCCCGCACAGCTGCACCCACAGCGATCAACCTCTTCCACCCGCGGCGCACCCCCGGCTTACGATAATCCCAACAATGTAGTTTCCACAGTGGAAGTCAAAGACGGGCAGCCCCAAGGCGAGCAGGCACAGAAGATCGCTGCCATTCGAGAGGGTCTGCGAGAGACCCAAGATGCGATGCACAAGAACATCGAGGCCATTCAGGAGAGGGGGGAGAGGATGGAGCATTTGCAGAATCGAACGGGTGAGTCGATGAATTTGGAACTCTCCTGTAGTCTGTAGTTTGCAGTCTCCCGTATCCCTTCCTTGGCAGAACGAACTTCCGCACTTCCACGCGCGTGCCGGTATAGGCGTCATCAGGGAAGAAGCTGGCACTCGGCTGACCCCTCGCAGACCACCTCGTCATCCAATCGCAGACGTTCAAGTCGACAGCAAGGTCGGCGCACCGAGCGATGTGGTGGAAGAATATGAAGTGGAAGATTATCATCTGCGTGGCGCTGCTGTTCATAGTGGGTGGGACGATCGGCGGTGCGGTACGCGGTAGTGAATACGCAAATAGCCATTAGGATGCAAATCAATATCCATCTGACGCTCTGGCCTATCGAAGCTGCAATACCTGCATCGGAAAATTACGATGGTCCGGTCACATCGTTCGTTTCTGTATTGTAGGGCGGCCTTGGGGTCTAACCGCCGGCCGGTGCGAAAGTCTGCAGCAGGAGCAGGCGGCGACAATGATGATAGATTATGTATTTGCAGTTCACGATATATCAACATCTGGAGGCGGAGCGGCGAACGTTGAGCACAGGGAGGACCTTTGTTCGCAAGGGCAGAGTGGCCAGAGCGCCGACCAGAGGTCTGATAGGATGCCGCACAAGCCTTGGAACTTGGCGACTCGAACGACTGCTGCACACGGCTGGACGCTCGAAGCCGGAAAACACTGACCCTGACTGACTCTATGAGCCCTCGACCGATTGGATCAGGTATCAAAGCCCAGTCGTTCGACTCATCCAGCGTAATGCCGGGACAAGCCTCGGAGTCGGAGACCGATTTCTTGGAGACTAACCTCTTCCCCGGCTTGCGGATCTCCAACGACCCCCGGGCGCATGATATTTCGGCGGTGTAGCAGCTCTCGCCCCTCCCCCCCCCCCCCCTCTCTTTTGGTACGGTTCGTGCTTGTGACAGCCTGGTAGGGCTGACCGTTCATTCGATCATCCTTTTGTGATCGGCGGCGGAGAAGCCGAGCTTGGTGGCTTGGCCGGTCTACTCTACGAACTTCAGCTTCCAAAACACCATGTCCTTGAGAGTTTGCCGTAGATGCCAGAGGACATAGTGGCGACCCATGTACAGGCTTTGATGGTGCACGAAGCGCTTCACATCCTCATCGCTGGAACAGCTCACTGCCGCACAGACATTCGGGTCGGTGCTCCGCGCGGAAGGGAGCCGGGAGAATCCAATGTCGTGGATTCTGCCCGTAGGGTTGTTGATCATAGCTCTGGTCTCACCGCTCTGAAGCTCGACATCGTCCCTTGCGTCCCGGGTGTCTCGAGCATAGAGAGGATCAAGTTGTTCATAAGTGGAGGAAATACAACCTCGTAAGACATGATTGTAGCCAGACAAGGAGTCTGCTCGGGGCGTAGGTTGAAGTGTAGTTAATAGTGGGGTCTAGGTGGCTGCCGCGTCATGTGCAGCTGAGAAAAGGAGGGGCCGTTTGCACTGTGAAGATTGGTTATCGTGTACCAGAGAATGAGCAAACATGTGAGATTGAATATGAGATATAGCTCTCTGTGCCGTCATCTCACAAGGGAGGCCGTCCTTCACGACGCTTCTGCGTGACACATACAAAGCAACGTGGTCGAAGAATATGAAGAGAAAGATTATTTGCGTAGCACTGCTCTTCATAAGTGGAACAATAATCGGCGCGGTGCGGGATAGCGAGTACGCAAACCATCATCACTGTAAGATGTGAGCCCCCCTTAATGCACAAACATCCGGCCAATCGAAAAGCACGTCCAAGCAATCATGGTTGTCTCGTGTGCCCCTTCATTCTGTGAAGGTCATCCGTTGGGTCAGACGGTCAGCGCTCGACCTCTCCTAAAAGGCGCAAGGGATGTGTCACATATGCATCATGAATCTGAGCCTAGCTTGGGATATGCAAATGTCCGCGTGCGGACCAGAGTAGGATAGACATGGAAAGACGATAGACATGGAAAGGGCGGGGGGAGCAATGATTGTGATCAGGGCGGCGTACCAACAAGAAGCCTGATTCAATCCCGTGGATACAGCCACTCCTCCACACTGTAGTGGGGAAAGGGCGGCCCTTCAACTTGGCGCATACTGTCCTTGACTTCCTGTTCCAGATCACGACCAAGTGGATCCGTGAGGAAGTCGCAGTCGGCCGCAATTTTCAGCTTGTCCGTGGAAGGAAGAGCGTCGGAAGAGATGGACTTGTCGAATACAACATCGTTGCTGGGCGTATTTATTGTCATATATCCCGAAACATCTTTCACATGGGACCCGTAGGAGCATTGTGACCCGTTCTGGGCACAGTCTTTGACCCAGATTGGCTCCTTCTGGAAATCCTCCAACCACCCAATCAACCTCTTGTAGTTAGAGTTGCGCGCAGAATACCCAAGGGAGGTGACTCCATTGGTCGTTCGGAGAACACACTTCAGCTCCCAGAACTCTGTGTCGGCAAGCGTCTGCTTAATGTGCCAGAGGACGGGGTGGCGACTCATATATGTGATTTGCTCTTGCACAAAGTGGCTCACCTTAGCATGAGTGGAATGATCCTCTGTGTCCCAGGACTTGGGTTCGGGATTGGTGCGCAAAGCCCAAGGCGGGCGGGAGAATTCAGTCGATCTCTTAAATAGGCGGTCAAACCTCTTCAATACGCGGTCAAGAGACATGTTTGAGTTGTGTCAATGGATTGCCGTAATGCTTGAACAGGAACTCGTTGCGCGGGCAACAAGACAAGTCAGAGTGTATCGAAGGTCTGGCTGACAGAAACCTGCTGCAGAAGAGGAAGCGCTTATATAGTCTCGAGAGGTCTGGGTCGACACTGTGTCAAGCCGTGCTGAGAAGAGCGGAACAATTTGTCCTGTGGGGAATTGGCTCTCGTGGTGAAAGGAGTAAGCGACGATGTGATAATCCAGGACGATTTCAACTCTGTACACGACAAGGGAGACGGTGCGCGAGGACACATCTGCGTGACAAATTGGCAGACATTTGAGACTTCACTGGACTTCCTATTGTTGTATCTCGAATCGAGGTTGGTCTAGCATTGTAAATGACTGCGTCATGCCATGCGGAGGAGAGAGGAAGGATTTGTCCTGTGGGGAATTGGCGCTCGTGGTGAAAGGAGTAAGCGACGATGTGAATAATTCAGGAGGATTTCACCTCTGTACACGACAAGGGAGACCGTGCGCCAGGACACATCTGCGTGACAAATTGCAAGGCATTTGACACTTCGCTGGACTTCCCATTGTTTCATCTCGAATCAAGGTGGTCTAGCATTGCCGATCGCCTGTCGCCCAGTGTGCAATCGAGCAATTTCACAGACCATTGGTGGGATATTTGGGTTTTCGTGTGAGAGGTAGGAAATTGGCAGACAATCCTTAGTCGTCATGGGGCTCGTAGACTATGCCTCATACAGGTCGTTACTGTGGTGCTTGCCCCACTTCCGGGTTGACTACACCAAGTTCCAGCTCGGACAGACTTGAATTTCTAGCTTGTTCTACTTCGTGGCGACATGCGGGACCTTGGGATACTTGAGTGTGTGCGTATAACAATAGTTGAGCCGGTGCCGAGAAACAGGGAAAGATCCATGTGTCTTGCGCGAGTGCACTGTAGTGGTTCTCTAGCACTCCGCAATGTCCCAAGTTTGGGCATTGATGGGGCTGTTAGTGTTGTCAATGTGATGAATCGCCATTGGAGCAACCTGCTTGCAGCCAGCTTAGCTAGTGAGAGAGAAGCGCTTGCCTGTGACCGGCCTTTGACTTGACAATAGGACGAGCGTCGTGTTCCCTCTGTCGGCAGTGATGTCATGGCCTGCCAAATGACATCTCATGGACCTGCTTTCAGCTGCCAACCCCACTCATAGGTAAAGAGGGTCCGGCTGGCAGGGCAAATGATTCAAATATGCATAAAGAGAGCCGGTTTAAGTGGCGATGTGTTAAAATAGAGAATCTTGGCAAAGTCACCGTAAAATGATTATGGCAATCGCCTTTATCAAGGCTGCGTCTATAGCATTGATCTAGTTGAAGGTTCCCCCGGAATTGCCCTGGCCGTTGGGGCTTGGCGCCTTAAACCAACGTACAACGTCGGCAATGTTGTCTGTTGTCGCTTCAAGTCGCTCGACTTCGTTCTCGAATTGGCGTATCAGCTCACGGCCAAGAGGATAGTTTGGCTGTTCCGCGATCCTCTTGAACAACACCTTCACTCTCCCGGGGCGACGGATATCCAATTCTCCCCCGGCCTCCGACCAAAGGGCGCTGTACCCAGTCACGGTGCCGCCATGGGTACGGTCTGCGACTGAGTACAATCCCTTGCCCCATCGGATCAATCTCTTGCCACTCGCCGATGAAAGCCCCACGCCTGCAGACGACTGGCTCATTCCCACGATTTCCCGAGTCCAGAACTCACTGTCTTCAAGAGTCTTGAGTACGTGCCAGAGGACGGATTCGCGACTCATGAGGAGATCTTGCAACCGCGAGTAGAGCTTGACGTGCTCAGGGTCGGAAGAGTTCTCGATTGCTGCATAATATGAGCTTCTGGTCGTCGCCATTCCCGATGGGGGGCGGGAACGATAAGTGCAATTGAAATGGAATTCAGCCGGCAGGCTGTCAAGGGTCGTTGGATCAAGATGGAGTTCAGCAAGACCAAGTTGGGCTTGAGCAAGCTGGCTGTCAACGGTCGTGTGGTTCGTGGTCATGCTGAAGCAAGGTTCTTTGCAGTTGCGGTGACGACTGGGAAGTTGCGGTCTGAGATACAAGGCAATGTCGGTTGGAGGCGTGGATGAGAGAGATGCGAGGGTGAGGGAGAAGCGCGGGCGCTCTTATAGCGTCAAACGGGGTCTCGGTTGGCAGTGCGCTATACGGTGGGGAGAATGGAGGGAGGATTTGTCGTGCGGAAAGTTGGCTATTGCGCACAATGGAGTGAGCAAAGATGTGAAAAATCAATGTGAAAATGAATGTGATATGAATGTGGTCTTGGACTGTGCAACGACAGGGGAGGCCAAGCGGCAGGTCAAGCTTGTAACACTCGGTGGCGAGACTTGACAACTCGCCACACCTCCTCTTGTCATTTCTGACCAGAACAAAAGTCTGCCATCACCCATCAAAGTATGTATACATATCAGAGGGACTGGAAAGACCGAGCAGCCTTTTAGACACGGCGTGATGTGCTAGAGACCCCGTGGGACATTCCCTACAGCGCATATACGTGCTCCTTGAACGAGCGAAGGTGCTGGTTCCCCAAACTGTCGTCAAGGAGTTCGGTCGAAATGTTTGTCAGCTCCGGGTTGCCAACGACATTCGGATCCTCCCCCGCTTTATAAAGCAACCGCGAGCTCTGGCGAGACGGCTCGCCAATCGAGACGCTCAGGCTGGCATGATTGAGTCGCTTCTGAGCCCAATATTTGACGTGCACTCCGCTCGCATATTTCTGGCTCATCGAAAGCTCGTCGGTATTGAAACTGTGGCCAGAATCGGCGTAGGCGACCGTACGGCACGTGAAGGTACGCGTCACTCTGCGCGTTTCCCCATCGTGGCTGTCGAAGTCGTGCTTGAAAGAGATCTTGAAGAGATACCGGGATCTGCCAGCTGTTTTGCGCGCGAGGTTGTTGCCCGGCGACCAGTGGGTCACCGTCCAATATGTCTGATCTTTTAAAATTGCGAGGCCGAGTTGGGCTAACGTATGTGGACGCAGGCTCTCGACCGTCTGCCAGGCAAAGTCGCCCAACTGCTCGCTATCCGCCAGTGAGAGTCTGGTAAGATAGGCAGGAAGATGCCCTCCATTCGAGACTTCGACAGGATCCTCGGATACGGAGGACTGTCCGGCTTCCTTCTTGGAGCGCTTGGTCATTACGTGCCCAGTCTGTGAAGTGGGTCTCAGTCGTAGTAAGGATAGAAGGCGTGAAGAGTCAGAATTAGGTAGGCGCCTTTTGTCGAATGAGGCAGCTGTTCACCTTAGTCCCCCACCATCTCCCATCACGAAGATGGCGAGTGGAGAAGGCTGAGTGTGAATAGTGAAAGGATGTGTGGTGATCTGACACGTCTGAACCACATAGGACCTTTCAATGCTCAAAAGTGGAGACTCAGTCGACTTGCAGCACTTCACCGCCCCACTCCGACATTTCAAATATCCACTGAAATGCTGTGCACACCCGTGAGACTCGATCGACTGCGACCCTCTTGGCATGACGACTAGATGAATGTCATAGTTCACGCAGCCTGCCGGAGCACGGCTACCGACTCTACATGAGCCGTCTATATCGTCAGCCCCGCTCGGGACGCAAAAGACCGACCAACCTGCGGGAACAAATCAAAGCCCCGGACGCTCTCGAGGATGTACTTCTTGCCAATTTTCTCCGCTTCGTGCAAGAAGAAGCCAACGTCACGTGCCTGCGTGTGCACATTGCACGACACGTAGACAATTGTCAAAGGCTGGAAGGTGAGGAGCTGGCGCAAGAAAGGCTCGTCGCAGCCTTTACGGGGGGGCTGCGGGTCAGAGGAGTCGCACAAAAAGCCGATATCACTTACGTCTACAACAACGCACGAATTGTCGCCGCGGAAGCCGTGCTCGGGCAGACCAGCAAAGATGTCCTCCGCCTTGCCGCAGAGCCAGGTCGTCTTTTCATGGAGACCGTTCATCTCGGCATTCTTCTTCGCTGCCACGATGGAGTCGTGGGAGATCTCCACTCCGGCTACTCGCTCGAATTTGGGGGACAAAGTGATGCCGAAAAGGCCAGAGCCGCAGTATGTATCCACGAGGTGAGTGGGTTTCGGGGCAGTCGACTCTGGTGGGAAGATTGCCTCTTTGACATACTGCGTAAGCGGGACGAGGATAGAATTGTTGTTCTGGAAGAAACTGCCTGCGGCGAAGGAAAACAGGAAGTCTCCGACGCGCTCATACACCGCTTCTCGGTGGTTGGTGATGGCAACGTGTGGCGATTCTGCTGATGCGGGATTGAAGGGCGATTCGGCTGTCGGTAAGGGCTCGGGAGCTGGCAACGCGTCTCGCAGGAGAAGTGTGGCGCCTCGCTTGAAGGACCAGATGGACCTGATTGTCAACACTTTTCCCCAAAAAGAGAAGCAGACTCACTCCTTGATCCGTTTCCGCTCAATGACGAGTTTGTCGTTGATGACCGCAGTCGCAATGGGACATTCCTAGTATTCAGGAAATGCATCTTGACCGAAAGTTGGTCTCACCTCAATGTCCATCACTCCCGGCCGACCTTTCCTCTCGAAGCCTATGCGACATTCCCATGACTTTGTGTGCCCATTGACTCCAACTCCGGCGTTCATGGCTTCTTCTTCTGCGTTACCACCGTGCCCGTTCGCTCTCGCCCTCTGAAGGATTTTTGGCGGCGCATCAAAATGGGGAGTGATCTTCGTCCGGTATCCCCACTGCTTCGGTGACCCGATTGTATCCCGTACTCTGGGCACAAGGGCGGAATCAAGACCCGAGAATCGCTGATATGCCAGATCGACCGTGCGGCGTTTATGCAAGAGCTGCAAGGGGTAGGGGACCGGTTGAAGCTGACAGCCGCCGCTGCTCGTCAGCTGGACACCCTATACGCACGATCCGTCAGAGGTGAGACTCACCACTCGCCGAAGTATTTGCAACCCCCTTCTGGGTGTTTCCGCTTGTCTCCTTCACCTCCTCGATATTCCTCGGAATACTCGAGAATCTCCAGCAAGTCTGCATAGCTAGCGAGACGGTCGTGTTTGTATACTCTGCAGCGGATGAGGTCTCCGGGGTGTGCAAAAGGCGTAATGATAGCCCATTTCTTCCCGTCCTCCTCGTACAAGCTCAATGATTCGCCTGCGCGTCAAAGCTGACTCGAGAAGAACAAGAGTTGACATACCGGACACGGTGAAAGAGCCGACTCTGAGTTCGAGGATCTTCTGCAGCTCCAGTCCAGCAGGACAATGCCATTCTGAATCGTCTTTTCGCTCTAGGAGCTCGTCGACGTATTCTTGCCCGAGATAATCGCGTACATCATGAAACATAACATCTTGGGACGAGCAGGGATCGGGTAGGGGTCTGCGCTGTTTGCGTTTCTTCTCCTTTCTCTTGCTTTCGAGTGGGGCCTTGGAGGACGATGCCACAGGGACGTAGAGAGCTTTCACAGGTACTTCGTCTACCTCGACCACATCGGCCTTCAAGCGTTTGGGCGGCGGGGAAGGGGCAGGTGAGGACATGGTGCGAACGGTGCCAGGGAGCGACTTTTGGGCGAGGAAAAAGGGGTGAAATGCGACCGGATGGTGTAGTAGTCGTATCACCGTCCTCTGTGCTACCAGCATGCAGTCTACACTGCGATCTTGCTTGATCAAGACTATGATATGTGTGTCCAACACGACCATCCTCATTGGACTTTCCAACTTTTGGCCATGGCCAGGTTGCTCGGCATGCGGCGATCGCCGAATAGTGGGCGATTAATTTGATTCCGTTTTCTCGGGTAAAGAGGGTGTGTGTGTTCTGCCCTGAACGTGACCCCACATTGTCCCGCCAATGGGCTCCGACGTCACCACTCACCTTCACCACCAGTACTCGTCTACTCACCGTTGTAGCATCGTCTCACACCGTCGCATTAGCATTCATACATATCGACAGTCGACACTCTCAGCACCACTCTCTCAGTCACCATGAGCGGCCCAGAGGAAGAGGCCAAACAGCTGCACGTTCCGACCGACGACGATACGAGTGAGTCTCGGTCATTGCCGCTGTTCAGCCGTGTCTCGTATCAGAGACCATGGACGAGGGGATTCCAACAAACATCTTGAACAGCCTGCTCGCAGGTTTCATAATGTCCTCGTTGTCTCCCCTCACTGCCCCCTCGTGCCCCGAATGAGCTGCCTGCATGCACAGCCCGGGCCTCTGCGACTAGCGAGTCGCTCGATGCGGCGCACACGTTTGTGATGCTGTGATACCGTCTGGAAAGCTGCAAGCGGCACGGGTGTAGCTCGAAGCGGTCAAATGGCTACACTCTCGCATCTCATTACCTCTCGTCACCGCTGTTTGGCTCATCCTCCCCTCCAAGGCTCGAAAAAATTCTGTCAAAGGGGTGACATGCTGACGCACGCTCTCCTCCTTTGACCCCGCCGACAACCAATATTCTCCCCTTTTCTCGCACACATCTTTCCTCGCCCCGACGACGATCTCATCGAATCACTGACGTGTGCACCTCGCTTCTGCGGCCGGTGTCGAACCACCTCGACCTCGTCTACCCTTCTCACCTCGACTGTCGCTGTGCCGTCCTCTTCGCACATCCACTCGCACGTTTCTGCGCTCCCTACTCGCCATGGGTCCTCGCCACACACGACATCACGTCAAATCTGTCGACTTGACCAATGTAGCCGTGGAACCGTTCACCGATGAGACGGGCGCACCAGCGACGTTGCCAGAAGTGGGGGCAGGTGGCGAGGAGAGCAAGATGAAGGTGTTGCTGGGGTTGCTAAGAAAGTGCGTCGGTGTCCCCTGTGTGGACCGACAGCTGATGATGCAGACTGGTTGGCGTCAAGGATGTAGCCAACTTGTTCGTCCCTCTTGGTGCCTATTTACACGTTGAGCTGACATACAGGCGTTTGTCTTTGCCCGCGAGTTTGCTCGAGCCCATACCAAATCTCGAGTACTGGCAATATGCGGATCGAGCAGACATCTTTGCAGCGTATGCTTCCGCTCCTTCTCCTTGGCGGTAGCTCATTTGTCAGCATTGGCGACTCCTCGGATGAGCTAGAGCGGATGCTAGCGGTCTTGCGCTTTTCTTTCAGCAAAGAACTCAAATTCGTCCGAGCGAGACTGGGCAAGCCTTACAACTCTGCACTCGGTGAGTATGCTTGATATCTTTGAGATCCGCTGACCAGAAAGGCGAACATTTCAGATGCTCATGGCATCTACCTCCACTGATCTTGGACAAAGACAGCAAGGAGCCGGTCGTGAGGACGCATATTCACGTACCTATACCTGGCGAGCCAGCATACGGAGGGCAAGGGGGCAGCGGATGGACTACACCGGTGTTGAAGCAGGAGGAGGGCGGGAAGATCACAGACAGGTGAGCCGTCCTCTTTCTGAGAACCCTCCAACTAATTCAAAGCGACTCGATCTCCATCAAATCTACAGGATCGAAGAAATCAACCGCGTCTACGCTTCTTATGGCGGCGAAGAAATTATCAACCGAACGAGTAGCTGCGAGCCGACAGATTCCTGGACCGGGCGAGGAGATCGAGGCTGAACCGGACGCAGGTGTGGTGGAGAGCGAGAAGGTCACGGTAGTATTCATTGTATGTCTTTCGTCAGACGATCCCTTGTCATGCTGACGAATAGTGCGAGCAGGTTTCACATCACCCGCCGGTATCCGCAGCATATTATACCTGCCCCGAAAAGGGGATCGAAGCATTTGGGATGGACCAGATCACAGCGAAGGTGTCGGGAATGTGTGAGTGGGATGGGAAAGCTGTAAGCTGTAGGCTGATGATCTAGCGGTGAGAGTTGGACCTGGACCCTCGAACAAGGGTATCTTCATCCGCATATCGAGACCCGGCCCCGGCCAGGGCGAGGTGAGTAAAGTGTGAGAGAGATCGACAGCCGTATTGACTCGCCAGGAGTATCAGATTACACATCCTGGTGCCCAGGTGAACGGGATCCTCAAGGGATCATATTATGGTACCATCTCCGATCAGATCTCTATCACCTGTAGAGGAGGGGCGGAGAGCAAAACGAAATTGCGAGCATTGCTGGACTACAAAGACGAGGTGAGCTTACTTGTTTTTGGTCATCGGTCAAACGAGTTGACTTTCAGTCTTGGATCGGCAAGCCACGATTTATGCTCGACGGTGTCATCTATCGCTACACTCCCGGTACGGAAGAAGAGTTGTGGGCCAAGCCGAAGCAGGTGCCGCAAGATAAGATCGTGGGATGGATCGATGGATGCTGGATGAAGAAGATCCGGTACAAGCTGAAGGGGGACAAGGTGAATCATCAGACGTTCTCTCAGGGTCGAGCTGACTCTGATAGGACTGGCGCACTCTACTCGACCTCGATCTTCTTGCCTTGATTCCCAAGAACGTCCGACCAATGACGGAACAGGACGTGTCTGAATCACGGAAACTCTGGGATCCCGTTACCCAAGCATTGTTGAGCAAGAATTGGGGCGAGGCGACCAGACAGAAGCAGGCGATAGAGCAGAAACAGAGAGACCTCGCTGCCAAGCGGAAAGCAACAGGCGAAGAGTGAGTCCAGTCTCACAAGCCGCAATGGTCAACCTCTGACTCCAGCTATGTACCGAGATACTTTGTGCACGATTTCGAAGACGGCAAGCCGCGACTTAACGAGGCGGGCCAAAAGGCTATCGAGCAGGAGATGGAGCGGATTAGGAGGAGATGAGGTAACACCAATAATGTCAGAAGCGCTTGGGGAAGAAGCATGCTGTACCATTAGATCTTTGCACAGTAGAGTGAACGAAGATTACGATCAGGCCAGACTCAGTTTGATACCCACGCTTGCATCGAGTCATGCATATTGTCGCTTTCGCCGTTTCCCGATCTAATACGGCTCATAATGCGCAGGCTCGACGAGACCCCAGTCAACCAGACGCTCGAAGCCCACCTCTGCCGAAAGCAAGTGGCGAGCGGGCCATCCTCGATGACCCTAGAGCCCCTTGGCGATTTAGCCAGCAAAGAGCAGTGGCTTTGCCCACCCATTCGAAATCTGACAATGGGTTCATCCACCAAGCTGCCCGTTATATGACACACTCGGATATGCAAAAGTTCGTGTTGGAAATGGTGGGACGCTCCATTGATGTTCGCGAAAATTGGCGAAAGCTTATATCGCATCAGAGCGCTCGACGAGTGTGCGATTGCACACCGATGTGTGAGTATGTGCAATGATTGCACTCAGCCGGGAAAGCATATACCAACAGTTGCAAGATTTGGAATTGTATCGTGTCAAATAGACGTCAAAGGAGAGAAGAGACCTTTCATCCAGCTGAGCACAGCACGCCCCACCCTCGAGGATATAAGCTTTCCCTCTTTCCCTCTTTCTCTCTCGTTTCTACAATTCCCCACCTGGACCCGTACAATTTGCCACAGCCATGTCTACGCCCACATCGACCACAGATGACTTTGCAGCTCTGCAACCCGATTCGATCAAGGCCGTGCTTGCACGGTTCGACCCCTCCCTCTCTAATTGTTCCCGCCCAGCGCGTGATCTGCTGCTCCAAGACCAACAGTGGGAGGCCGGCAAGCGGTTTGATGAGATGACGCAAGATGAGCAGCGCGGAGCCGTCGAGACGATAGTCGCCAGCCTGCTGCGCAAGTCGGGGTATGCTCATATCACTGCCTTGAGCATCGATGAAGAGTATTGGGAGAGGGGGGAGACGCAAGTCTTTGAGGGCGTGGTCGGCAAGGTCAAGATCCGCTATAAGGGTAAGTACACCTCGGCATCCGCTAGAGTCACAGCGGGTCATCGCAAAGTCAGCATCGAAATGGATTCCGCAGAGGGCTTATATGCAAAGTACGAAACCTGGAAAAACAATGCGCTCACTCTGGTGACCATCAGCCGCGACAAAAAGCACAAGGAGACTGTTTTTCGACGGTACAGGTTCAACCAGGAGCCTGAGGTGACAGACTGCTCGACTACCGGGGCGCAGAGTGATTTTAAATTCTTGCCCAACAGTTTCGGACGTGCGTAAACTCAAGACCCAGAAGCATGAATCCAAGTGCAAACGTCATCCAGGGCTTGACGACTCCCAGCTGTTCCAAATATTTCATCTTCACCGTCCTGGATGACAGTCGCCATCTGCGCTCATGTACAAATTCGCCTTTTTCATTCACTCTGCAACGCTGTTCATATCTTTTTATAACTTTCAGTCAGACCCATTTCTTTTTAATAACTTTCAGTCAGTCAGACCCATTTTTCATGTCTTTACTTGTCATGCATCCCATGTTCCTCGCAAACTCAGCGCATAGGTCTTCGATCAGACACAGTGGCAGCGACTGGTTGTGCTTGTCTCGCGCACAGTGGTCAACAGTTGATCGACGTGAATTCACTCAAATCAGTAGCAGTCGAGAGATTCTCGGTGGTATGGAGATCACGCACAGGGATAAAGCGGGTGCAACCAGATTGGCTGGAGAGAGCGGGAAGAGCAGCCACGCATGGACCCTTCGGCGTGCTGGGTACTACTTTCCCGACTCTCGCGCACGCAACACTTGTCAATGTCTTGTGCATCGGCGGGGAAGATCCGGAGTGCTTTGCGGACTGTTTGGGCACGTACAGTCGTCCAGCGGGGGGCGGCGAGCGGTCAGGCCAACAGGCGTCAGCAGCGAATGACACGAATGTCAACATCTCCGTCTGGTGTGCCCGGGGTGTGGCGTTGCCGGGCGTTGTACTCAAACTGCTCGAGGATACTCTGCGCGGCGGGGCGGCGAGAGAACACGCGTCAGGGCTGTATAGATAAGGATTCTGATTGATGCTTGATGCTCGATGCTTCAGCCCATACAATCGATCCCCATGTTGTGCGTAATCGATCTGTGAGCCTGCTAATACTCACTGCTGTCCCAAGTAGTACTGCGCGAAGAACACGTGACATACCTCGTTGTGTACACGGCGGGCCGGGCGGGCCGGCCAAAAGGTTGTCGTTCACTTCGGAGATAAGCAAAATCCCTTGTGCCACATTGAGCCCATCGCAGTAAAGTCCGATGTTCCGCTTGGGTGCTGGCCCGTCCCTGGCTGCTGCATCGATTGGGTGGGTTTTCGAGGTTTAGAGGTGCATAGACGAGTCTCGTTTCTCTACTGACCCTTCCTCTTCACAGGTCATCGTGAGCTGCACCGTGCTGGAGACATCGTTCAGAGCTGACTCGCAGTCCGTCAAAATGGTGTGTATCACATTCTTTGCCGAGCAGTTGGGGATGCGAAGATGATTGTTGTCGGGCTTGGGGAAGAAATGGAAACGGGCAGTGGAGGATGAGGACGAGCAGGGAGGATGGGGATGGACGGGGGATACGGAGACCGCCAGAGGCGCATACTGACCTCCAGGCCGACAAGACCGCCGCCCAGAACCCGATGAAGGAGCTCCGGATCGAGAAGTTGGTGATCAGTGGGTGTCATGTTCATTCTGGGACCACTATGAGGGGCGCGGGCGGGCGCGAGAGTGTCCGGAGACAGAGGGCACAGGCTGTGGAAGGCCAGAGGAGCGGAGACTGCGTGCGGGGAATGTCTGGGAACATCGACTGACCCATTCAGACATCTCGGTCGGAGAGTCCGGTGACAGGTTGACCCGAGCTTCCAAGGTGCTCGAGCAGCTTACCGGTCAAACACCCGTCACCTCCAAAGCCCGATACACCATCCGTCACTTCGGTATCAGGAGAAACGAGAAGATCGCTGCCCACGTCACCATCCGGGGACCTAAAGCCGAGGAGGTCTTGGAGCGTGCGCTCAAGGTCAAGGAGTACGAGCTGAGGAAGCGGTGAGTCTTTCGATGCTGGAGAGAGCAGAGTGGGCAAGGAGAATAAGTCGGATGCTGATTAAAAGCAACTTCTCCGAGACCGGCAACTTTGGTTTCGGTATCGAGGAGCACATCGACTTGGGTATCAAGTACGACCCGGGAATCGGTATCTTCGGTATGGACTTGTGAGTCCTACGTTGTCTGCTCATGCGTGGACGTCAGTTGACAATCAGCTACGTTGTCATGGGCCGCCCCGGTCTCCGTGTCGCTCGCCGCAAGCACGCCACCGGCCGTGTTGGTTTCAACCACAAGGTCAAGCCTGAGCAGACCATCTCTTGGTTCAAGCAACGGTTCGACGGCATTGTCTCGCGATAGGTTACCCCTCCATCATTGCCATCGAGTCCGGCGTCCACCAGACAGGGCGGTGGAAGCTAGTAGGACGACATGCATGTACATTGATACGACGACCGTGTGGACAGGGGTATGATTGCTACGACAACACTTACACGGCAAGCCTGGCGGCACTCAAGGCGAAGGTCTAGCACAAGACCAGGCAGGCAAGGGCAAGGAGTATCTAGAGCACCAGGGGTACGAGTCACTGACGAGTCTGAGCAGACCTTCTCTCTCTCAAGACGAAAACCCAATCTCCAACATGCCTCCGAAAGTCAAGTCGCCCGTTCGAGCGGGACTCTGATCTTCTTTTCTACCTTCTTCAGTCTCAGAAAAGGGTCGCGCATCATGTCCGTCGAGCCAGCCCTCCATCTCGACGTTCATCGGCTGGTCAAAGAGCGTGGGGCTCTCAGCAAGTGTCGCGAGCGGAGCCAGCATCGGGCTTGCCAAGGGTGAATTGTTGGCTGATGTAGTGTTGGACATGAGTGTCTTGAGACTCGGCTTGCGCACACGTTTGAGCGCGACCATTGCTGGCGAGGCGTATCCGCTCGTCCGGCCCGCTGGGGACATGGACATGCCAAACATGGACTGAGGCACTTGAGCTGCTGTACTCGGTGGTTCGGTGGAGGATGAGCGAGGTGCCGGTCTGATGTCTGGCCAAGAGACGGACGACGCGCGGGGCGAGACGGGCGCCGAGACTGCCTGTGAAAAGTTGTATGGTCCAGAGAGCATACTTTGCAGGCCGTACGTCGTCAATTCCGGAGGGGCGGACACGCATCCCGAGCCGTTTGGCTGGTCAGCAGACACGAGGGACGGGTCAAAGCCAAATGAAGAGAGAAGCGGGTCGACGTCGACGTTGACCGTCATGTCCCCCGACATGGTCTGACTCGTCCCTTGTCCCGAGCCGGAGTTGGACAGCTCGTTGGGCGGGGAGATGAGGTGGTGCGCTACGACTGGCCGAGCGCCGAGAGGGCTGACGGCGCGGCTGAAAGGGTCGGCCCCCGCCATTCCTGCTTGGGTTGAACCGGATCTGGGTGGTAGTCCGAGAGAAAGGGGGAACGAGCCCATCGGAGCGGGGTACATGACACCCGGGGTGTCTGTACCGCCCGCACCCATATTTATATCGGCAGTGATATCGTGGTGCGGACGCTGGTTTGGTGAGGCTATCATACGCTCGCCGTTGATCCACCTCGGGCCATTGAGAGCGGCGGCGAATACGCCGCCGAGGCTGGATCGAGGTGGTGGTGGGTACCCTTCGAGACCGTTTGAGCGCGCTTCAGCCTGATACGAGTATCCCGAGGGCCGACGGGGATCCCAGGCGGGTCCGCTTGGTACGGTGGAAGGGTTGGCTGGTCCGGGCAGGGTGGGATGGCCTGGGGAGGGAGGCAAACCAGGATGACCTTGGTGAGGGTGGGAGTGAGAATGGAGATGAGGGCTGCCATTGCCGTTCACGATGTGTGGGGATTGGTGGAGGGTGTGCTGGTGCTGGTGTTGATGTTGATGTTGGTGTATGTGCGGGTGCGGGTGCGTATGGTAGTATCGCTGATTGGGATCAGACTGATCTGCACTGGGCAGAAGAGGCGGAGACGAGAGGGATAAAGAGGAAGAGAGGTCGTCTGGATACTTTGACGCACGGCGTTTGTACGGTCCGCGCTTGACGCCCGTCTTGCGCGGCTTGCGAGACGAGTCGACACAGTCTTTCAGGCCGTACTTGACACAGCGGTCGCAGGGGCTGAACGCATGAGCACCCCCATCTCGCTCGGAAAGAGCAGCAAGGGCTTACCGGGTGTTGGAACATTTCTTGCATGCCTTTTGGCAGTGCGTACAGGCGATACGTACTTGGGCGCGTTTCTTCCTGGGCGGCTCGGCCTCGCCACCTGGCGACAAGGCGCGAGCAGCACCAAGTAAAGAGGGGCCGTCGAGAAAGTCGGGCTCGTAGTATGCCTGTGCGGGGGGTGAGGGTTCATACGATTCAGACTCAGCCTAGTCTGTCAGCAATCGGTTGGGGTCCAGTGTGCAGAGGGGGAAGGGCCGATAACTCACGGGGATGTTAAAGTACGCTTGGGCGGTCTGGGGCTGAAACAAGTCAGCTAATCGTGCGTGACAGATCAAGATGTGAGAGCGCTCACGCCCTCTGACCAGGGATACGTGTGTGTCTGGATGGGCGAGGTGGGCATCGAAACGGTACCTCTTGGTTGGGCGAGGGTGAGGCCGCCGCGCGGGTTAGCAGCGTGCGGAGCGTGGGGATGGGCGGAGAAGCCTTGTCCTTGGTCCGAATAGTGTCGGTGCATGTTGATGAGGCTGAGGCTGAGGCTGAGACTTGGGGCGGCAGCCCTACAGGCCCAAGGTAGGTGTCAGTCACGTCAGGTGTCGACGCACGATAAGCGTCAGCGATGCGTTGGCGGACTTGGCGGTAGGCAGAACCAGTGGCCAGTGGGCGGGGGTTAGGGGGATGAGATAAGAGACTCGAGGTCCGCAAAGTCAGACTTGATCGATGATTGAATGAATGAACAATCGAGCGTCGTACTACAGCTCAAAGCTGGGTAAAAGAGCTGGGCTTCACTGAGCTTGAGCTGGGATGCTGGTATTGGTGGTGGTGGTGGAGCGAGGCGAGAAGGAGAGGGCGCAGCACATCGGACGAGAAGCGTACAAGCGAACAACAAGAAAGAGTAAGAGAAAGAGAAAGAGAGAGGGGCAACTCCGATTCGCGACACTGACGATCTGCGATGCGATGCGACGCTGAATCGCTGGGTCGCAGCTCGGTCGCGAGGCGGGGGAGCGGAGAGATAGGGCGTCCGCGGGAGGAGAGGAGCGATGGGGAAACACCAGGGGGGTCGAGACATGTCGGAGTTGCATGGTCGTCCTTTGACTCCACGGAGCGCGGTCGGTCAAAGGACACGCGGGGTGCGACTACAGATGTGACGCTGTCGGCTCTTGTATTTGATAGTTGGCGTTTGGGCCAATCCCTCTTTGATTCTGGCTCTACCCCGCGTAGGGTTCTGAGTGGTTCAGACAAGCAGTCGGGAGTCAAGGGGAAAGGGGAAGAAGGCGCCGAGTCAAACGTGCGAGCTATGCGGCGAGTTCGAGCTGACATAGGAGCGTCAGCCGAGAGGGGAAGCGAGGTCGCGACTGCTGCAGCTGCGCTGCATGAGAAGACGACAGGGATGCTGCATGACACAAGACCTAAAACCACATCGCAAGATTGAGAGCACAAGGGATCAACCTGAGAATCAGCCACAGTCCTCCCCGACCTCGTACATTGATTGGAAGTAGAGTAGAGTAGATATCAGATGTCCAGTGAGAGCATCGGCCCGCCTCGTCCACGAGTCGAGCCCTTGCGGGTCAGACGACCGTGGTACTGCAGACGGGCCCTGGGTCAAGAGGTGCCAATGGGGCAAATGTGCCGCTCTTCATTTGAAAGTTGGGTGGGGAGGGGAGTCGAAGAGGCGTCGAGCCTTCAGAAGAACTAAGGGGAAGCTGCGAGACTCACCGTATCAACCGTTTATAGTTGCAGATGAGACGAGATACAAATATGTTTGTCGAAATTTGGGAGCATCTCGTCTGGAACCGCCAAACGTATTGATAAGCTGTGTTCGATGCCTCGCTATAAGTCCACGTCACCAGCTTCCCGCCATGGCACTTCGGGAAAGTGGCAGTTTATGCGACCCCCAGGCTTAGCCGAGTGTTCGTCACTGGGCGATTAGCCCGCACCCGACGGCCCCCAGAGCACCGTAGGCATTCGAAAGTGGGGGCTCTCAAGTGACGCCGAAGGCCAAGTCCTCACGTCATGATACTTGACCAGAAAGAAAGGAGGCTACTCCCTGCGAGAACCCATTGGCAACAAATGGACGACCTCTGTCCTCCTCGAAGGCGGGGGAAGAGCAACGTGCTTGACAATGCTGGTGGCGAGGATCCTCGCCACTGCCTCACTTAGCACTCTCTGACACGTTTCGACCCTTAGCAAAGCACCAATTGCAAACGCTCGGAATGAGGTGGAATCCATTTGCCAAACACAATCACAGCTGTGCAAGATCCGACGGCCAGTCGGCCAGTCGGCAACCCGCTGAAACGTCGAGCTCAGGTGGTTCTCGACCGCGTGCCCGGGACTCTCACGGTGTTTCCCGACCCACACCTACCGAGGCGTCGCAAGCTCCCTTGCGATCCACGCGGACCGGTGAGCTTCTTCTGGGGACGATTGGCCTATTGACCGTGATAGCTACCGGCTTCGGGTGTTCTGATGGCCACCATCGCAACGATCTCGCCACCCTCAAACACAATGGGTCCAGGGTCACTTCGGCATGCGCAGCGCAGGGACTACCGGTCAGTGCTTTTCTGCATAGGCTAGATGATGCTGCTGTCCGCCCACCTGGCGAAGTGTGGAGACAGCTTGGGAATGCCGAGAGGATGGCGATTAGTAGCACGCTTACGACCCTCAGCAATGATCCCGACCGTTCCATCCGAGACGCTGCCGAATGCTTGTACAGCCACTTTACGCACAGGAGTCTGCTTACCATCGCCACGCCTCATTCCGAGCACCTGGCGCCTGTCGCGTCTGGTTCCTCGTCAAGGGGAGCTCACGCCAGGTCCGTGAACAGCGCCGAGACACTGCATGGAGAGCCATCGCCACAGCCCTCGCAACTCTCTGGCGACACGCTCCACCCGTGAGACATCGTGCGTTATCGCCTCCATTGAACTCTCGCTTATACTAGTATATTCTTGCGATATGACTTCAGCTTTTTTGCCAATCTTCAGTGTCTTGTACATGCCTAGCCATTCGTCTCATCGGTCTTATGCATCAGCATGCGAAATTCTCCTTTAATCAGCACCCCCCATCGCGAAGGCTGTCAAATGCGGTGTAAGGCCTAGACTTTTGCACAGTCTCTCCGACACCCATCTCTCTTCGAGTCCAGGCTTTCGCGTCAATGATAGGTCCCGTCGAAACATAAACGGTCAAAGCGATGTGAAATCTCGTTTGCTCAGAGGCGAGAAGGAAGGTCGTAGAGACGGAAAGAAGCCAAGAGGGAGAGGACTGCGCAAAGTCCATGCGGCATCGAAGCTTGGGCTTGAAGTGTTTCAACTGTAAAGCAGCGGCGAACAAAAGAGTGGCACAGGTTTTGCCTGTGCTCGCAGTTAGTCAGTGCATACTTTAGGGAAGCTGTTGTCTTGTTCACCCATCCATCTAATTAGAATCTGCGCATTATGGGATTCTTTAGCAGAAGCGGCCACAAGAAGGGCAAGGAGGGCAAGGGCAAGGCGGTGGATCGTGGTTCTTCACGTAGTTCTTCCGGCTCCACCAAGGCCTCAACTGGGAGCTCACGTCTCTCTGCATCGAACGGCAGGTTCGATCCTACTTGAACTTTGCAGTCGCTGATTTGTGACAGCTACGTCCAGCGCTTACGCAGATGCTCAAGCAAAACAAGCCTGCGATATTCTGAAGCTAGCCTCAAACGCACAGTCGTTTCAAGAGATCGTTAATAAACATCACTGGGTCGTACCCGAATTCCTCCAAAAGGTCGAAGAAATCGCCTCCCACTCACCAGGAGACCTTCAAGGTAGCTTTCACGATCAGGAGTCCCAGCTGATCAGTATTTTGAAAGAGCTTGGGGAGATGACGACAGACAAGAGTGCCCCGGGCATGAACACATCACTGGGGAGCGTAGGGGCAGCTGCCCGTACTATACTCAATCGTTATCAGAATCGTCCCTCCGTTCGCACTACCCAAACAGCCGTAACGCAAAGTCACAACAATCACAAGCGGACATTTGACTCCTTGGACGCAATCCTCTTGTATTCCCAAGAGACGAACGCAAGTGATTTCACCTGGAGCTCTTCGGAGCCGGGACCGTCCCGGCAGTGAACCCGCTCACCGTCGATCACCCAGCTCTGGGAGTCGATCATGTTTCACACAGTATTTACCTTCATGCATCTTTGTTAACATTTTTATTGGGCCGACTGGTGTTAAGTTGAATGGAACTTCCTTGCGAGTTACAAGGCGCGCATCAGCATCATGTCGCACGCACGCGAGGTAGATTTCCTCTGGGACCGCAGAAGCAGGAGGGCTTGGTCTCTCATACAGGACGGGGCGGGCCGATTTTGGCTGTTCCACAGAAGATGGCGTGTCGCCTGAAAGCTCTGTAGTACCATAGGGCGAGCCAATTACCCAGGATGTCCGACTGTGGCTGTTGGGGGGGCCTCAGATGTGCGAGAGAAGGTGAGATAGATGGCGCACCGCCGTTACCGCTCCCATGTTCTGCCGTCTCTCGCCCAGCATGCGAAGCGAGGGAAGGCAAGGAGAATCAAGCCGATCCAGGACGGACGAGCAACGACTGAGCGCCTGTCGCAAGTGCGCACGTCTTGTTAGTAAGGGCCTTCCCGCACGTCAAACTGCCATGTTTCAGCGAGAGAAAGGATGCCAAAGGTCGGAGTTGCTCGTCCTCCTCGTTGGGTCTGACGTGATTGCCAGCGCGGTGGGCTGTCATGAGCTTCTCTTCTTCACGCGTTGATATCAAGGCTTCTCTCAACTACGACAGCTCATTTGGAGGAGACTAATGGTGAACTGGAAAAGTCCGTTGTCCAAAAAGAAAGCGAAGGCCGGGAAAGAGCGGGAGGTTGGAAACATTTCTGAGGGTCAATCCAACCGAGCGTCTCGCACAAGCGACCCTCAGCGTGAGTGACAACAGGGTCGTCGAGGATGGTGAGGCTGATACCTCAGAAAGCCATCCAGCGACCGCCCATACCAGCGGAAGTACTGCCTCGGAAAGTCTTCAGCAATCCGTCATCACCTTGCAGAGGTCTAGTACCCTAGTCTCTACCCGAGCTCGTGAAACAGAATATTCCCACCGAGCTTTCATGTCTCGCCTTTGGACCATCGTGTCCTCCCCCGCAGGAAGTCTACCATCGAGGCTTGGGCAAGAGACCACGAAAATCCGCAGCGTCTTCCAATCGCTTTCCGAGAACAAGGACCCTTCAATCGCCCAATCAGCCCTCACTTTATGGAACCGATTCGAAGGAACCGACACATCTCAAACTCCTGAGCCGCAGACGCCAAGTGCCGCGCGGCGAGATCGAAGTGTTCAAGTGGGCGACGACGGGTGGGAGATCCCCCCAGCATGGCTGATAACACCAGCGATTGGGGAGGACGAGGAAGAGGACTATGGGGAGGGTCCCTCGTCGGGCTACTAATCCAGACGGATACTGGTGCTGGTTCCTAAGATTGATAAATTCTCTGATGCAGTATCTCTTTAGCGATCGAAGCCTACTCCGTCTCCGAGGGTCATGACGTAAGTCAGCTCGGAAAGCTACATATAGATCTTTGTATCACATGCACACCTCAGCCTGCCCTCCCCGACTCGACCTCGGTAGCGATATGGTGGAATAGCCGCATGGTGCAGGGAGATCATCGAGAAGCATAGCATGCGGATGCGTTCCTAAAATAACAGATGTCACTGTACCCCAATTGCTACCATGTGATGGAGTCGAAATCGTATGGGATGACGGAGGTCGTCGTCTGCTTCTCGCATCAAACATGACAAGTATGTATAAATCAGCTCAAACGAGGACCACCTGACCACCTGTGCAGATTCGTCAGACTCCCTCCGACGAATCAACGACACAGTATATCATGAGCACCGTACACGCCAACGAAAAGTCTCTGGCGGGGACCAACGCAGCAGAGAAAGGGCAGGATCGTGCGGGACTACACGCCCTCGCGCAGGTTGGAGGGGCGTTCGACGAGATTGAGCATGCTGGCCAGACTGGGAGAGGGTCAAAGATTGGTCGTCTGGCGCGAGTGCCGATAGAAGACCTGGTGTACTATGCCAACAAACAGAGGGCAACGTACGAGGCAGAGTCGGGCTCGTGAGTCAAGTTACAGATGCTCCAGACATCGCTGATCCAGCGCCGCTGACATTACAGAGGCAAGAAATGGAGCCGCGCTCGCTGGTTCCGTTTCTTCGAGAACAGATTCGGTCCTCCCGTACCGGAGAACCCACTCGCGCATCCGGAAGAAGCCACACCATTCGGTGTGCAGACAGAGTTGAACGGCACTTCGGGTACTGGCAATGGCGGACTGCCCTCTGAGCAGCAGAGGAAGGAACTCGCTCTGGCAGAGTTTGAGCAGGACAAGGCGGAGGCAAGGAGAAAGCTGAGGACTGCCAGCTGGGCCATGATGTTCTTCCTGGTCAGCCGCCGATCTTGCGAGGCGAATGAAGTGCTTACGACTGTGCAGATCACCACTGACGTGATTGGACCTACCAACGCGCCGTATGCCATGTCCACGGTCGGCCTCGTGGGCGGGATCATGCTCTGTGCGTATCGAGGAGACGCTGCGGCATGCGCTAATCGTCCTAGACCTCACCTTTGGTATCGCCGCTTTGTATTCGTCCTTCTTGATTCTCAACCTGTACCTCCGGGTGGGTCGAACGAGTCGAGCTACGCTCCGCCGGCCATACTGACGAGCAGCTTGACTCGGACCGTCACCCTATCCACTCGTACGGCGAGCTCATGGAGGTGTTCTTTGGCAAGATTGGTCACTACGGCGTCTCCATCATTCAAGTTGTGCAGATCATCTTTATCGTTGGTAGGTATATAGCGTCGAAAACGTCTTATCAGACAGGCTCAAAGACAGGCTCGAACAACATTGCCAACGCGCAGATCATGACGCAGCTCACGGCGCCGCACGGTTCGCTCTGCTTTATCGTCTCGATCGTCATTTGGACAATCATCGGCCTGATCAACTCCATCCCGTTCCGCTCCCTATCCAAGCTGTCATATGTTGCCTCTGCGAACGTCGTCATCAACCTGTCGGTCGTCTTCATCTCGATGGGCTTCATTGCGCATTCCGCGCCAAACTATTATTCTGCGTCACAGGCGTACGGTATCCAAGGCCCGCCGTACCCTCCCATCGAGGTACACGCAACGATCAACTCAAGTCTGGCTAATTCTGTCAATGGAGCGAGTGGGTGGGACATCCTGTGCTCGTCCCCGAAGCTAACGTCAAGTGAACATGGTGTTCGGGTGGTCGGGACTGATGATCTTCGTCGAGTAGGCTCCTATTCCTTCGATAGGCCGTTCAGCTCACCAGAGATAGGTTCATGAATGAGATGCGGAACCCATTCGAGTTCGCTCGTTCATTCGGCCTTGCCGAGGGGATTGTCGGCGTCATCTACATCCTGTACGGCACCTACGTCTATGCTCTACAGGGACAGTACACCCTGCCGGTGGCATTCCAGGGCGTGTCAAAGTACTCCTGGCAGAGCGTCGGGAACGGCCTTTCGCTCTGGACCTATACAATGGCCTCGGTGACTTACCTCAACATCGCTGTCAAGGTCGTCTATTGGTTTATCTTCGAAGACCTCATCAGTGGGCCTGACCTGATGTCCAAGATGGGTTTCGTCTGGTGGGTCGTGGTGAGTGGACAGCCCTCCCACTTGTATTCGGGCTCACGACACTCAGCTGCAATGCGCCATGTGGGCCATCTCGTTCATCATCGGCACAGCGATCCCGCAAGTGCAGACCATTCAAGGATTGATCGGCGCCGCCTGCCTGCTGCAATTCTCCTACTCGCTGCCACCGGCCATGCAGCTCGCATTTGATATCCATGCCGATGCGTCCAAAGCGGATGGCGTGTACGTCCCGGGACAGGGACCGAACAGGATCGACAGCTGGCGATCATGGTCTAGGTGGCGCAGGGGGCTGTTTGGCGGTAGAGTCTGGTTCAAAGGCATCAACTTTGTCTACTTCCTTGCGGCGCTGGCAACTTGTGGACTAGGCATGTGGGGTTCGGTGGGTGGTCTTAAGTTGCTGAATGCCGTGTTCAGAGCTGAGAGTTTAGATCGAGACTATCAAGGAGACTTTCGAGACCGCGGCAGCAACCTCGTTTGGCTGCGCTGCCCCCGTGTAGGCACCAAGTACTGTACGTGGTCGACGTCGAGAGCATCAGAGTCTGAGATATGTCGAAGATGCATGTCCACGTAAGAGACCACCTATGAGCGCCTTCAGGCTTTTGCATACGCATACACCTGGATGAGGTCCAAGTGCCGTGGTCTCGACACCGGGCAAGGGATGCCTAGACGACGGAACTCCTTTGCGATGCATCACTTACCCCTGGCCCGAGCTACTTACTGTCTACCCCGAGACAAAAGATCAATGATAGGCTTACCGGCATTCCGGGGTCTTACGGCGGAGTGCAGAGAGATGGAGTGGGGGAGGGTGATACGGCGATCCTTGACGGAAATGTCGCCTCTCACACCCTCTCCTATTGTCGCCAGCCGGAGTTGGCTCAAGGTAGAAGCCGAGTGGAAACGCTGACTTGAGGTTTTACCGCAAGGAAGACGCATGGCTGTATGATTCTGGGCCGCAAAGGAGTGATTGGACGGTATTTACCAATGACTCTGCAAGTCAAGAAACTCGAATTGAGGCTCTGATCCGCAAGGTCCGTCCCGCCATCTCTCACAGGAAGTTTCGAGCAGACTGAGTGAGCGGACTGAGAATATGCGTGCCGAGTTTATAAGTGCCCCCTCACGGGAACCACAGCTACGAGGGGTCTCGAAACGCCAGGACATGTCGATGCTCACTGGGGCTCTGTTTCCCTTAGTGTGTGCAAGAACACAGTGGCGAGATTCGCGGGAGGAGAAAGGGCTGAGGCGGCGAGAGAAGGCTTGCCTTCGGGAGAGGGATGGAATGCTCTGTTTGAACATTTGAGCCTCGATCCATGAGACACGATTCACAGTCAAACTCCTGTGCGGTTCACAGCTCGGGGGCAGAGAAGAGCCTAGCTTGGGGGGTTGTGAATCGACACAAGGAGCTGTTTCTTTCTCCGCCCTGCAACGCGTCAGGAATCTACCTTTTCATTCGCGCTCTGAAAGGATCGTTCACAGCCACTGAATGGCGTCTCGACAAGCTTCGAGGGCATATAAAGCATGATCTCCCCTCCCTTATCCTGTCATCGCGCTCTTCTTCCACAAGACCATCTATCTTGGCTTTTGGCAAAGCAGCTATGCCCTCTAGCCCACACTCAGGGAGACGTAATGCGATGACAGCACTCAAAACGGCCTTCCAAAAAGTTTCGTCGTCAGTTTCGCCGTCTTCATCAAGGCGGGGCAGCTTGCAGCCGCAGTCAAGCCCTGGATCAGCAGCAAACTCGGCGCCAACTTCACCCTTTCTGACACAGCGGCAGAAACCAGAAGCAACCGGACACGAATGGCAAGAGTCTCACCCCGGTACGCTAGTTTACACCCCGCCCTCTCGGCCGGTTGGACCTGTTACCGCTCCCACCATCACTTGCCCACATGATGTGAGGGGCCGGAAGGCGCGACATCATTCGTTACATGACATCAGCCACGCGCTTGCATTCCTCGATCCCGACCACGAGAAGTGTGATTCTCCTCAATCGCCTACCGATCCGGTCCAATCCAACGAGAGCGGACGCACCAATGGCCCGCCGTCAGACAACCCAATCGATGTTCTCATGAGTCTAGCGAGTAAGTTTGCGCCGACGTTGTCCGGGGAATCCTGGACGGAGCGAGACCTCGAAAGTGCTCTTTTGTTCTGGGATACCCCCGATGTAAATGAGGATTGGCGTGACGAGAAGTGGAGCAAGCTAAGATCCGTGTTGGACAAGGTGGCCGAAACTACCGACGACCCCGACGTGGCCTCGGCAGTGCGCCACATTCAAGATCGAATGAACCCTCCAAGACCGATTCTTGAGCCAGGTCCTAGCGACTATACTGGTGCGACCTATTACCGAACCCCAGGTGGGTCTGACCCAATTGCAGGCCTTGGTGCAGGCCAAGGCCAAGACTACGATACATTGTAATGCATGTTGATAACACTAACATCCTGACTATGCGGGAATACGGTACATATACCAGCACAAAATTGTAACAAATGTCGGGGAAATCGTATAATGGCTAGTACACGGACTTAGCATGTCTGAAATCGGTGTTCGATTCACCGTTTCTCCACATGTTTTTGTCCTTTTTTGACCCCGGACAGCGTCCTCTCGTCAAGTTCATCCACTGTTGATTTTTGTGCCCGACATTGTCAGGAGCTCATGCAGCGCCCCGTCAGTTGCGTGCAATCCTGCTTTTCTCGTGCGGCGGATGAAAGCGACAGGGCAAAGGATAAAAAACCAGCTGGATGGTTGAGACCCGGCTGATTGTCGGCTTCGGGCCGGACTGCACCGGGTCCACTCCAATCCAATCCCATCTCGGATGGTCCCTCCGACAGTGACGAGCTTATGAGGAGCAGGCGCGAGAGTGAGCCGGAGCGTCCACTCGCATAGGGCGTCGAACGTCTCGACTAAACGGCTTCCTTCTCGAAGTCTCGAATTCAATCACGATCGAGCAGTCCAATCGTTATGGCCAGTGGACCGCGGGTGCTCAGGCCGCCCATCTCGGATGGACCGGTGCTCAACGTCGCTGTAATAGGCTGCGGCGAGGTGTCGCAGGTGGTTCATGTGAGGCCCACAAACGGCGCCTCAAGTTAAAGGACTGACGGGTAGCTGCCCAACCTCGCCATGGCCGACCACATGTACAAGACAGTGGCGATCTGCGACCTGTCGCCGGCGGCCGTCGAGCACTGCAGCAAGAAGTTCCATATCCCCGAGACATACACCGACGTGTGGGTCTGGCTGAGCAGTGGAGAGAGAGCTGATGAGCAGCAAGCAGATGCTAGCCTCCTCTACGAAGATTGATCTCGTCTTTGTGTGCTCTAACGACATTGTGCACTGCGAGTACATCGTCGCCGCTCTGCGCGCGAGCAAACACGTCTTCACGGAGAAACCTATGTGCCAGACGGTAGCAGAGTGCGAGACGGTCGCGCGTGTGGCTAAAGAGACGGGCAAGCTGGTGTTTGTGGGGTACATGAGACGGTACGCGCCGGCTCTGGCGCTCGTCAAGGAGAGGATCAAGGGGCGCGAGTCGGAGATTGGGTATTTGCGCATAAGAGACTTGATCGGGAACGTGAGTCATCATCCATCTGCTCGCTGCTGGTGCGAGTACGAAGCTGACAAGGAGAACACGTACTTTACCCATCATTCCGGGATGTACCAACAGTACTTCCCCGTGCCGGGGGCTGCGGCCGACGGCGCTGAACTAGGTCCGTCATTGCCAGACCGCCTGCGGGCCAACTTTGTCGAAGGCCTGCCGGGGATCGAGCCGACCGACTTCAACTTGAATGCGTACATGACCCTCGGGAGTCTTGGGAGCCACGACCTCTCGGCGATGCGGGAGCTGGTGGGCATGCCGAAACGCGTTATTGCGGCTAGTAGGAGGGCGTACAAGGGTAGAGCGCTCTGGTGGAATATCTTGTTTGACTATGGCTCTTTCACGGCTTTCTACGAGGTGCGCCCCCATTCTCTCTTTGACACGAGAGGTGTTGATGAGGAAGATGACGATTGATGATGTGCCGATATTCGACGCGCACCTCGAGCTGTACACCGGCAAAGAGAGGATCAAAATCGAGTACGATACGTGAGTCCGACTTGGGCTGTACACCGTGCAGCAAGTGTACGGACGACGCTGAGGGCAGACCGTATATCAAGGGACTGCCAATCACCACGACCGTCCTGTCCTGCCCGAAAGGCCAGGGCGATCTGTCCACCGAGGTGTACCGCCCGACGTTCGAAGACCCCTATACGGTCGAGATGCGCGAGCTGTACGCGTGCATCGTCGAGGGAAAACCGATCAAGACAACGCCAGAGGACGCAGTCAACGATACAAAGTTGAACCTTATGATCATGCGTGCCGTCGTGGCAGGTGAGCAGCAATGAGTGACCATATGGATCAGGTTGTAGGTGTGTGATGCAATACATAGTCAGGCAACAACACGCTTCGTTATATTTATAATGTCATAGCCGCATCCCGGCCTGGCGATACATTTCCGGTACTGGTTTGGCGCGGATGACAGTCTCTTTCCTCCGTATCCGCTGTTCCTCTTCTTCAATCTCATCTCTAAGCTGGTTCATCCTCGCCAGCTCGTCATCCTTCTGCTTCTGCCTAGCCTTCAACCCTTCCTCGTATCTCATCCTCTCTTCGGCTCTCGCTCGGCTTGCCTTCCCTGGTGTCCTGCCAGTCACGGGAACCGTCTTCGGCACTGGCTTCCTCAACTCGATCGGCAGAGTTGAAGGCTTCTTCGCTGGTGGAGCATGTGCAGAGGCGAGTGCGTCGTACTTTGCTTTCTTCGCTGCCAGATTACGAGCGCGTTCGGCTTCAGCCACAGTGGAGGGTTTGACTGAAGAGGAGGCGCCTTTCCCCGGAGGTGGTAGACGGGCGAGTGCAGCGGAAGTGAAGGCGGTCTGAGTGGGGCGTGTGTGATTGAGCGAAGTGTTTCCAAGCGGCTTCCGTGGCGCAGTCGGTCTCATACCCGAAACCGTCTTGGCCTGCGAGGATGCCGTCTGACGAGGTTGACCCGGGACAGGTCTGGTGAGAGGGGCAATATGAGGTACTCGGAATCCGGGGAGGAAGGGAGCTGGCTGGACTGCGATGCTCTTCCTCTGGGGCTTTGGAGGAGACGACGGCGTGTCGCTGTCCTGTTCCATGCTGCTTGTGACGGCGGACGATCCGGCCTGGACCTCTGCAGCATTTGAAGGAGAGGGCTGAGGTCCGGAAAGCAAAGAAGAGACAAAGCCGATCACCCGCTCACTGATGGAAGAGCGGCGCGACGAGTCATTCGACCGAACCCGCGCGAGTGATGTGTGCCTATCATCCGAAGACGGGAAATCTGAGCTTCCCGCGTTCGACACGAAGCCTAGAGTTGATGGCAAAGATGGGGGAGTCGGTGGCTGTCGATTGGGCTCACCCTGCCGTCGTGCAAGATATCTCGCCAAAGCCGAAGTACCCGAGTAGTCTCCCCTTTGCGCCCCACCTTCGGAAGAGGTCCAAGTAGGCACCTGTATCATTTCTGATGGCGGAGCCGAGTGCATGTGCTCAGTATCCAATGCGATATTGCTGGAACTGGTTGAACCGCCACTGGCTGCTACAGAGGAGCTCGAAGGAGGGAGGGTCAAGGTGGGAAGGACGGGTGACGATAGACCCATACTGGAACGACGATCGCAGTCTGCCACGCGGCGAGAGTAAAAGTCGTCTTTCTCTGGCGTGGGGCGTTTGACTGATCATCAGTACAAGTCCTAGGCAACCGCCGTACAGCTTATTGACCGACCTTTCTTGCGGTCGAGCGGTTCAATTGACACGCTTCCAGCTCTCTTCGCATGACTCCAGCTACCACCACTGACACTACTCCTCGCCGCGACCGATACCGACGTAGAAGCGACGCTCTGCTGCCTCTCTCCTCGACCATACAACACTTCTTCCTCCAACCTGAATGTCGAGTCGGGTTGGTCGTCAGGGACACGGGCAGGCCGAGAGGACGGCCCAGCAAATGTCTCATCTCCCCATAACGACTCGTCGGCGTCGAATATCGGTTCCGTCGCAAGCAAGAGTGACTGGTCGGGCGGTACGCCTCGGGGCAAGAACGGTGTGGGTGGCACTGGCATTTCGAAGGGTGAGAGAGATGAAGAAAGAATGCAACGGAGAAGGACAGAAAGAAAGCAATCGCGTCCGTCGGGTGGCGAGTTGTTTACTTTGATTACGTCAGCATAGGCCTCTTATGGCTTCTTGCATGCATGTGAGAGTCCAGAGAAAGCCTGTATGCATCGTCACCATGCTTCTTCTACCTATCACTTCTTCATCGAGAGCATCCCATCACTATGCCTTGGAAGCGCGGTACGACTTGAGAGCCTCGTCGGCCAGTTCAAGCGCCCGGATGACCGCTTCTTCCTCGTATTTCTTGCCCACTACCTGGAGAGAGATGGGGGCGTTTTTCTGCGCCTCGGGGTCGTCTTTCAATCAGCACACGCACAACATGGACCCGGAGATAATCGAACACGACTCACATCGACTGTAGTTGTACTTGTCCATATCCGTGTGGAACTCTGTCCTCTCGGGCTTGGTGTCGATGGCAGGGTCAACCTTGGTGACGGGCAAGACAGCAGCGGCGTAGTCGGTCAAGTTGCACCAGCCAGTGTAGCCGATCCACCTGCCACTCAGCTCGACTCGCTCAGCGCCAAAGGGAACACTTACAGCTTATCGCCATGCCTGCTTGGCGCACAGGCGGCCGCGGGGCAGATGACAAAGTCCACAGGACGTCCCGTCGAGGTCTGCGACTTGGTCGCGTTCCAGTACTCGAGCGCTTCGGTAATATACGCCGTACGACGATAATTGAACTCGAAGTACTCGGTGATGCTGAGCGTGGGGGCGGTGGCCTCCATGACAGTCCCGAGACGCGGTTCGCCAGACACGCCAAGCTGCTTGTACAGGTCAGCCCAGCCGTCGGCGGAGAAGGCGGTGGTGAGGAGCTCGGCGGACTCGGCCTGCTTGAAGGCTTTCCACCCGATCACTGAAGATAGGTCAGCCCAGCCAGCATCCAACAGTGCCAGGACCGACCCTCGTGGCCCTTTGCTTCCAAAGCCGCCTTGAGCTCCTCCATTGCCCGCTTGTAGGGCGGGACAGCATCGACCTCCCCGTCGCTCCACATGATGGCAAAGCACAGCTTGCCACCATTCCCATGATCTGCAAGGTTGTACGCCGCATCGTTCCATGGCATGCGGGGCGTCCAGGGGTCGTACTCCCATGGCTTGGCCGCGAGGACGGACTGGTAGAATAGCTTGATGCCGTCCAGAGAGGCGGACAGGGGTCCAAGAATGGACCGGACGGACTCCTGGCCTTCGGACGAGTTGGAGCACTTGGCATATGGGATGCGGGAGTAACAGCCGCGCATACCGTAGATGCCTTGGTAGGCGGACTACTGGTCAGCTTATGGGAAGTAGGAATAGCTGGGACGTACGGGAAGGCGTACGGAACCTCCAATGTCGGATCCCACACCTAGCAGAGAGCCGCGGATGCCTACGAGAGCACCCTCGCCGCCTGATGAGCCGCCGCATGTCAGGTTGCGCTGCGGTCAGCCACTGTAGGGATCTGAGTGGGCGGTGCGCGTACGTTAAATGGGTTGGTGGTCCGGCCGTGGACGTTATTGTACCCTTCTCCAGCCCACAGACCTTGGGCCATGTTTGTGCGCACATACAGGACAGCCTATCGCTCAGCTGGACTGCTCTTCATCTGTGCACACCGCAGACTCACGCCCTGCTTGATGAGCAGCTCGGTGATGACCGCGTCGTGCTTGGCAATGTTGCCCACTCGTCCGACGTAGGACATGGTGAAGTAGGTCCCCTTGACCTCGACCTGGTCCTTGAGGGAGATGGGCACTATCATCAGCACACGAGGTCAAGGGTTCGAAGTAAGAGGCTCACAGCCATGGAGCGGGCCAACAGTCTTTCCTGTCTCCTTGTAGTACTTGTCCAGCTCCTCTGCGCGAGCGATGGCCTTGTCGAACCACGCCTCGGTCAGGCAGTTGAGCTGTTGTCAGCGCCGCTTCCGGGGTATCATAAAACGCACAAGCTGCTGGGCAATGGTGGCCCGCTTGCAGAAAGCCACTGTCACTTCGACAGCAGTGTACATGCCCTTGGCAATAGCCTCCAGCAACTCCACGCAGGTAAGGCTCTCCGTAATGGCCACCTCTCGCTCGGTCAAGACGCCCGACTTGGCGGGGAAATCATGCACATCGAGCACGCTGTCATCTGGGAGGTTCTTGGCCTTGTACTCTTCCGGCCAGAGCGCGGCAATACGCGCCTGCTCGACCTTGGCAGCTTCCTGCCAGGTGACCTTGGGTACAGGTTCAGACGCGGTGACCATATTCGTTGACTGTCAAGAGCTAGCGTGCGACGGATGAGGTGGGTCTGAGAAGCCGACTCTGTATGTCTACACAGTACACAGGTCGACCGTGTGCTGGGCGCGCATCGTGGGGACCGGACAAGTCTTCCAAAACCCCCCGTAAAGTGAGTCTGACAGCTCAGAGTTGCTTTGTCATTCCTGAGCACTTCCGGACGACCACACGGAGGAGATAAGCCGCCGCCGGATCGGCATCTCTTTTACGGGTATTGCGGCGCCAACGATGATATGTTCCGAACAAAGTGGGGTAGCAGGGCAGGGCAGGAGAAGAGAGAGAGAGAGAGGCCAGGTCGAGACGGAATTAGTGTGAAATGCATTCCTTGCAGTTCTCACGGGGCTCAACTCCAGCACTTTGAGCAAGGTGCGGCGGCGGGGTATAGCTCCGACGCGCTGGGGCTAAGGTCGAAGGCGTCAGCAAGACCCAAGAAGGGTTGCAGATAACGGAACGAAGTTCCTGCTCCAGATGACATGGTCAAGTCGGTTACATCCGTCTGTCGGTAGCTGACCTTGGGACAGCTCAGCAGCTGAGCAGGTGGAACGGAATTCGAGTGGAACAAAGCGAGCGTGCCGTCTCGTGCCGACTACAAGCAGTGGGAGACGCTAACGTATTGGGGCGTGGGTGGGGATGCTCTCGTCCTCCCCCCTCCCCCTCTTGCCCACTCGAGCGGATTCACTCCGCTTACTGGAGACGCTACGCCGCTGCTGCTCTCGCCGCCGCCGCCGTCAAGCCGAGGTGGATGGCTCCCGCTCTCAGGGCTTTGGCAGGTGGGCGATCGAGCAGGTCGCCGACGGATGGGCAAGCTAAAGTTTAGCGCGCGATGGGGATTGTTATCGCCAGACCAATGAGCGACAGCGCCTCTATCGTCTAGTCCGGAAGTGTTTCTGCAGCTGCCCAGCAAGGCTGACGGGAGAGGTGGAGATGACCAGAGGCATGGCGCGACCGGCCAGCAATTGACTCGCATGGGACTTCCGGCGAGCCCGTCTCGAGTACTCGATTCGTCTCCTTAAGTGCACGGCCATCTCTCCTCATCGCCTCTACACCTCTTCGTACTCCCCCGCTTCTCTGTCGCATTCGTCAAGAGAGTCATCATCGTCATGGCTGAAGCAGGGAGCAAAGAGTTCACTCGGGTGCTCACTCAGTCGACAGGATATGGGATCGTCATTGGTCTCGGGGCCGCCTTTGCGGTCATGATGCGTGAGCTTCCCTGCCCTCTCAGCCCATCCAGGAGCTTACACGACAGTGGCCTTCACCAGGCTGCAGAAACGTTTCACTCGTTTCAGCGCATCGAACGCCGCCGAGTTCGCCACCGCCTCGAGGTCGATCAAGCCGGGTCTGATCTGCTGTAGGTCCTCTTAGCTGCTACAATCAAGCGGTATCCATGCTGACGCTACAGGTGGTATCGTCTCGTCATGGACATGGTCCGCCACGCTCCTCCAGTCCTCCGTGGCCACGTACACCGACGGTCTCTCTGCCGCTTGGTGGTACGGTGTCGGCGGTACCATCCAGATTGTCGCCTTTTCCGCCCTTGCCGCCAAGATCAAGATGAACGCCAACGGTGCAACTACGTTCTTGCAGATCGCCAAAGCGCGATATGGTGCCCCAACTCACCTGCTCTTCACTTTTGTCAGTACCCTCTTTGATCTACTGATCGTCCTCGCTGATAAGGTGCAGTACAACCTTGTCTGCGCGCACATTGTCACTGGTTCTTTGATCCTGGGTGCTTCCGCCACGATCAACGCTCTGACCGGTATGGACATTTACGCTTGCAACTTTCTCCTCCCGATCGGTATTGCCGTCTAGTAAGTGACCATGGAGCCTGGAAGGCCTGAGCTGACGTCGGAGTGTGATCGCTGGTGGCTTGCGGGCGACTTTCATTGTCGACTACACCCATACGGTCATCATCTTCGTCATCATCTACATCTTCATGTTTAAGGGTACGTCCCCTCGTCTTGAGGATATCTCTCGGCGCTGACTTTCAGCCTACGGCACTTCTGACCTCATTGGGTCCACTGGCAAGATGTACGACCTGCTTGTAGACGCTGCCACCCGCTCCCCTATCGCAGGCAACGAAGGTGGCTCCCTGCTCACCATGAAGTCCAACCTTGGTCTCCTTTTCGGCGGTGCTACCATCGCTTCTGGTACAGCAGGTGTCTTCTGTGACCAGGGCTACTGGCAACGAGCGATCGCCTCTCGACCGCAGTCTACCACCAGGGCCTACTTCCTTGGCGGTATCTCCTGGTTCGCCATTCCATGGGGTGAGTCAAGTTTTCCACCCAAATTCCGGGCCAACGACTGATTACCAGCTTTCGGCACAGTCATGGGCCTGTCTTGCGCGGCCTTGACCACCTCGCCCAACTTCCCCACATACCCTTATGCCTTGTCTACCTCGCAGCTCAGCGCCGGTCTCGTCGCACCCGCTGCTGCTGTTACACTCATGGGTACCGGGGGTGCCGCTGCCATCTTGGTGGTCACCTTTATGGCTGCCACCTCCGCCTGTTCTGCCGAGATGATCGCCGTGTCATCTGTCCTCGTGTACGATGTGATCGGTACATACATCAAGCCTCTGACCGGCAAGCAGACCGTCTGGTGGCAGCACATCGTTCTTGGTGAGTCGAAATACCACTTGTTTGAAGTCCATGCTCATCTCAGCCGTCTGGGCCGTATGGGCAGGCGCTTGGTCCTCCATTTTGCACGTCGCTTCGATCGACCTCGGATGGCTCTTCTACGTCCAGGGCGTGCTCCTCACGCCCGCCGTGGTCCCCATTGGCCTCACGATCTGCTGGAAGAAAATGTCCAAGACCTCGGCGTTCTTCGGTACACTCGTCGGTACCGCTTGTGGTCTGGCCGGGTGGATGGTCGGATGCTACAAGATCTACGGCAAGATCAACATCACCAACCTCGCCCTCATCTACTCTGCCCTTTGCGGCTCGGTACCCGCACTGCTGTTCAGCGCCATCGCCACTGTCGGTCTTGCTTACCTCTTTCCGTCGGACTACGACTGGGAGGGCACGCGTGCCATCCACATGGCGGACGACAATGCCGGTACGGATGCGCATATCGAGCACACTGCGCAGGGAGACAAGATGGTCGGTCACTTTGACCCGGACGTCGTGGCGCCCGTGGCGTCCCACCACGCTCATGCTCCTCCAGTCGAAACGGACGAGAAGAACGCGAAGGGCGACACGACAGCTGTCACTACCGCTCCGGCGCCGGAAAGTCCTGCAGAGAGCGACGATGCCAACAGCGACACTGATGCGGACGCCAAAGCGCTCGACCGTGACGAGCTGCAACGAGTGTTCGTCCGTGCAGGTATCATCTCCCTTGTGTTCGCTTTCATCGTCACCATAGTGAGCTACGCCTTCTAATTAGCCGCTTCCGTGGCCCAACTGACGTGCACAGCTCATCCCCCTTCCCATGTTCTTCAGCCACTACATCTTCTCCAAGAAGTTCTTCACGTTCTGGATTGCCATCTCGTTCATCTGGGTCTTCCTGGCCGGCATCTTCTGCATGTGAGTTAGGTTCGTGTGAGAGGGGGCAATAGCTGATTGACCAGGGTTCTGCCCGTCTTTGAGTCTCGGCGCCAGCTAGTGATCATTGGCAAGGGTATCATGGGCATGGGCAAGAGGCTCAAGCGGGGTACCGCGATCGCTCAATAGCCAATACCCTCGAAAAATTAATTTAGATCTATAAAAGAAGCACTCGACGATCGCGAGCGCTCGACGAAACTTGTAGGCGTTGTTAGACATAGAAGGGTGTTGTTCAGGCGTAAAATGCATCGCGTCTTTGTCCATGTGCTGTTGCGCACGGAAGGAGGACTTCAGCGCGTCTCGAAGAGCTTGAGATAGCTGCGTAAGGCATATCCAGTTCATCAAAACGTTTCCATTCGCAAAGGACCTATGTACACCACTGTGGCATCTTGGTATTCCCCATCAGCCACAGATCAAGGACGATTGGAACGTAGTGCCCCGCCCAATCGCAGCCGGTACTGGTTCATCGTCGATTGCTAGTCCATTACCATACATCTTGTGGGCGAGCAACAGAAATTCTTCCAGTTGAGCCTCTTGGATGTCCCATGGGGGTTTGTCAGAACACGTCGCGCACGACAGCCCACGGGCACTCCTGCAACCCCACCGGCTGCGGATCAAGGAAAGCCAAGACTGCTAAATATCAGGTCCTGCCAGATGTCCGGCACAGGCGGATGCCAGTTCCGTGTGAGAGGAGTACGGGTAGCACGTACCCGACGCTGGGAGCGGGGAGCTTTGTGCCGTTCGTGTCAGCGGCCAAGCTCGACAGGGCGACGAGCGGCGTTGTGGTCGCCGGTGCAGGGCCATCCCAAGATAGATTTTGTTCTGCATCGAAGACGGCAATCGAATCAAGGGGGCTCCCTAACCTTCTTGAGGGGATGGATTTATATGACCGCCGTATAGAGTTCAGAAGTCGTTGGTGAGAGGGCATGAACGCCCAGACAGGCGGTTGTTTTTAGTACGAAAAAATCAACCGCACCCAGTCATAGGCTGATTATTTTCCCTGTACTGTACCTCTTGTACGTTCTTTCTTGGCGCCAGACCTCCAACACATGAACGTCCGGCGCCGATCCTCCACGCCGATGGTGGATCCCCACAACACTCCCTGGGACCCCGCCCATGTATGCTGGTCTCCCACGGAAACCCGCGGGACTCCAGCGCACGGAAGTGGCGTACCTGAACCACGGCGACGGAGCAGAGAGAAAGCTTCTTCTCGTCATCCACCTGATCCTCATCGCGGCTAATTGAACTCGTTCTCATCTTCCCCAACCTCGCCGCGCCGATATTAACCTGAGCTCGTCGATGTATATAAAAGGTAAGCGGTGAGCGCTGTAACCGGTGGCCAAACCCCTACCGACCAACTAATCATCATGGAAGACATCTCGCCTTCAGTGCCTCGCGCCGAGGTGGTAGTCGATGAGAAGCTCGAGAAAGACGAGTACATGGAGAATGTCGACAAGCCCAATGTCACGTACGAAGATGCCGCCCGGGCCGAAGACTGGGAACACTCGCTCGGCTTCTGGCAGTCGGTCAGGATTTACAAAGTTGTAAGTTGCAAGCGCAGCGAGCTCCTCAAATACTCATTATCAGGCTGTCTGGTGGTCGTTTGTCGCGTCCATGTCTATCATCATGGAGGCGTACGACGTCTCAGTCGGCGGCGGCGCCAGCTTGCTCGAGTACCGAAAGTATTTCGGGACCTACTACCCCGCCCTCAACGACTGGCAGCTCACTGCCGGTTGGCAGGGCGCCTTGAGCCAAGCCGGAAACATTGGAAACGTCCTCGGTATCTTCATCGGCACTTACACCATCGACAGATTCGGCTATCGCAAGACGCTGCTCTTCAACTACGTGATCATCATGCCGTTCATCGCCATCAACGTCTTTGCGCAGAACAAGCCGATGCTCCTGTGTGGCGGTATCCTCTGCGGCATCCCTTGGGGACTGTTCTCCACGCTTTCCGAGGCATACGCTTCCGAGATCTGCCCCCTGAGTCTGCGTGCTTACATGACTGGGTAGGTCCATCAGTAGACCTGTCTCCCCCCGCTAATGGCAGATGGGTCAACCTCTGCTGGAACATTGGAGGTTTCATCGGGTCTGGTGTCACTCTCGCGACCCAAGGCATCCCCAACAACTACTCGTGGAGGGTACCGTTCATGACACACTGGATCTTCCCCCTCTTCCTATTCACCGCGATGTGGTTCGCCCCCGAATCGCCCTGGTGGCTCGTCCGCCATGGCAAACTTGAAGAGGCGGAAAAGTCGATCAAGAAGCTCAACGGCAAAGAGAGGGAGCAATACTCGCACGAGACGGTCGCCAACATGGTGAGCCTGTCCCATCTTGACCAGCGATAGATACTAACTACAGGTCCGCACCAACAACATGGAGCTTGAACACAACCGCCGAACCAAGCAAGAGTCCAAGTGGATCGAGTTGTTCCGCGGCACCGATCTTCGCCGCACGGAAATCTCGGTGCTCGCGTTCGTCATCCAGAACGCCAATGGTGTGATCTTCGTGGGCAACTTCGTCTATGTTTTTGAGCAGGTAAGTGATCTTTTCACATCCTGTTGGGCCAAAGATTGATTGCAGGCCGGAATCAGCCAGGACGTTGCATTTAAACTTGGATGGGGTAACTCGGCACTTCAGCTCGTCATGAACTTCTTCAACTTCTGGCTTATCCACGCCGCCTCTCGCCGAACCATCATGATCTCCGGCTTTATCATCATGGACACGCTTCTTATCATCATCGGTGTAATGGCGATTCTCGGTGACAGAGGTAACGACAATGCACGGTGGGCGCAAGCGGCGTTGAGTCTGGTGAGTCCCTCTCCCCACCCTCGCTCTCTTCGCGCAGGGCGGCGACTATCCCTTAGCGCACGGAATGCTCACTGCCAGCTCTTCAACATGACATACACTGGCTTCACCGGCCCCATCACCTACTCGATTGTCTCCGAAGCCTCTGCCACTCGTCTGCGTAACAAGACAATTGGTCTTTCTCGTGGCATCTACATCGTCTACTCGCTCTGCATGTACATCATGGCGCCGTACATGGTCAACCCCACCGCGTGGAACTGGAAGGGAAAGGCCGCTTTCTGTAAGTCGCATAAGTCTTGAAAGGGTGCCGCTGACTCCCCAGTCTGGGTTCCGTTCTGTACCGCGTCTCTCACCTGGCTCTACTTCCGTCTCCCCGAGTTCAAGGGCCGAAGCTACTACGAGCTGGACGTCATGTTCCAGCGCAAGATACCCGCGAGAAAGTTCAAGGAGACAGTCGTGGAGAGACACGCCGAGGAGCAGGAGGGTGTGGCGGAGGGTGTCCCGCCGATTTAGTGGACATAGGGGATTTACTGCAGGCCACGGGGTTCATCGAATGATATGTGCGTGAAACACGCGAAAGTGAATGCATTCTGTCCTGCTTTGAGGTAAATGACTTGGAGTCGTTGGATAGCATGAGCAGTCTTTGATCAGGCGCCATAAGCAGTAACACTGTCGTCATCGGCTTACGGCACGCTGACAGGTTCGGCCTTTGGCTGCAGGAGAAGCATGACAATGGCCGGCGGATCCGTTGGTCCTTACTTGCCTCGACAATCATGCAAGATACAGCAAACAGTCTGCTCGAGACTGCCAAGTCCGCCGCTTCCGCCGCCCAGGCTGCGGTGGTTGGGGCCCGTCCTCCGAAGGAACCGGACGACTGGTGCAAGGCGGACGAGGTGGAGCAAATTGCAGAGGATGAAGAATCCAAG
The DNA here is from genome assembly GCA_024343385.1 of Tremella yokohamensis. NCBI lineage: Eukaryota > Fungi > Basidiomycota > Tremellomycetes > Tremellales > Tremellaceae > Tremella > Tremella yokohamensis. The sequence continues at coordinate 176,274 of BRDC01000033.1, read as the reverse complement.
ATCGGCAAGATCAGCGAGCTCGTGAGGGACATGATGCAGCGCAACTTTGATTCGCATCAACATTTCTACCGGGGGACACATGTCAAGTCGCTCGCCTTCGTTCGCGGCACCCTCACCGTCAATCCCGATCTCCCCTCGCACCTTCAGCACGGGATCTTCAGGCCGGGCACAACGTACCCGGTCATCGCGCGATATGCCAACGAGCCTTCCTTCATCCTGCCGGACTACCAGAAAGCACCCAGAGGTCTCGGCCTGAAGGTCTTTGAGGTAGAAGGAGTCAGGCTGGAAGGAGCGGGAGAGGGGAAGACACAAGACTTTTTGTTCAACAACGCTCCCATGGTAGAGCTCACGGATGTCGACACGACTCTGGAGATCTTCGAGCTGAGGACCAAATACTACGACTCGCCCACCAAGCTCCAGCTGGCGCTTGCAGCCCGCAGCGATCGCCTCAAGCAATTTGCGCCCGGCTTGCTGCCCAACACGTATGTCGTGGGCAATACCTTCTTCACGCAGTGTATGTGCTTTGCCCGCGTTCTGCTCTGCTGCACTGGTCCAATCTGACCACGCAGCATCCTTTGCTTTTGGTCCGTACGTGAGCCACCTGTCCCTCGCGCCTGCGACCGATCTGCAAAGGTCATTGAGCGCCGAGACCATCCCGTCCGATGCCGACGCTACCTTTCACCGCAAGTCCCTACACGACCACTTTGCCTCCAACCCCGCCAGATACACCTTGCGCGCCCAATTCGCCTCGGATGTCAACCTTCATCCCGTCGAAGACGCGAGTGCCGAGTGGGACGAGAGCACAGCCCCATGGCACGACTTGGCGACCGTAGAGTTCCCCGCCCAGGCATGTTTCAGCGACGACAGGCGGATATGGTGGGAGGACAGAATCGCGCTGAGTCCATGGAATGGGCTGGTCGATCATAGGCCATTGGGAAGTATCAATCGATTGAGAAAGCGCGTATATGAGAGTGGCCGCAATCGTCGGATGGAGGGGAACAAAACAGAAGTGTGCTTCCCTCTCAGTGTCGACGATATGCCTGAATAGCGGAGCAGCAGATCTCGTGTGGATGTTTGTATCTGCTTCTTGATGCCATACGTCAATGTTCTCGCACGGGAAGTACAAGCCCTCCTTTGAGTGCTTCTGGGATGTTATTCTTGGGTAAAACGGGGTTATCACGTGATACATGCTCCGGACCATGCGAGTAACATGGGAGACCCGCGGGGCAGACCGAGGCGCAGGAGCAGAGGCAGCGAAGACAACAAGGTTCATTTGCCGCTTACTCGCCGTCGAGGAGAACCGACCGACAGACCGATCCCAGTTTTCCGAACTCTCGCTGTGTTGGTTAGGCGAGGAAACTCGGCAGCATCATGGTCAATTGCACTCATATATACCGACGAACATGAGCAGCAAACCGCCAAAGACGTGCGACAGCTGTCGCAAGAGAAAAGTGGGTCGTTGCGAAACTTGGGCCGAGCTCGGAGGCAGAACCTGCCTCGTGCCCCAGATTGATTGTGGAGGCCTCTGGCTGACCGAGACAGATCAAGTGCGTCGAAGACGAGTCGGACCCTACGAGCAAGACGTGCGAGGGATGCGCCAAGCTGTCGCTCGAGTGCACATATGACTACGTGAAGAAGAAGCCTGGGAGGAAAAACTCGTGAGCGCCTTGATGGTCCGATTTGTTCGGCCGACTAACAGCAGCTTTGCGCTGGCGATGAAGGCGGCTCAGACGCAACCAGGAGCGCTCAACGGTCATAATGTCTCTGGTGCCGCTGTGAGATTACAATCCCCTCGGTCCTACAGCTGGCCATATCCTCCTCTCGACACCTCTCTCCGAGCAGCGCTGGCTCAACCTCTCGTACCTGTCCCAGAAGGCCTCGATGTTTTCGGCGCTCCACAAACTATCAGCACGGCCACATTGACCGTCGAGACCGCCCTACCTGCTGCTCTACCGACCCCTTCTGGCTTCTCGCAAGTCAATGGGCATGCGAATGGAAACAACCACCTGAACGGGAATGACAACGGCCACGGGAATGGAAACGGGAACGGGAGAGCAGTGCCGTCGTCATCATTCACCCTTTCGCCGTTGGGCAGGGGGGACTTTTCTCTCGACTGGCTTGACGCTATGCTCGACTCGGGCTGGGCTGCGAATGACTCGTCAGACTTTGGGGGCGTGGGCTTTTCGGCCCAATTCGCCTCTGAACAAGCCCAACTTCTCAGTCTCGAAAGTCCAGAGCACGGTTTCGCATCATCATCGACTGGACCTGGAACGATAGCGGGCCTGACCGTGCATGCGCGGAAAGGCGAACCGCAGCTGGAAGATGTCACATCCTGGGCGAACATCTCTCATTTCATCTCCTTGTTCTTGCAGTACCTTTACCCACTCTTACCCCTCGTCCACCGTCCCACATTCGCAGAAGCCCTTGCGACCAGAAGAGACCTGCGGGATAGCGACTTTCGAGCGTTGTTACTGAGCATAGGTATGTCTCCTACTGAAGCTCGACAGCCGGCTAGGCTGATCGCCAGTGGCATATGTCATTTCGCAGTTGCCGACAACACGTCTGGTCAACGACCAGTTCGACATCGAGGGCTTGAAGAGACTGCAGAGGCGGTGCCATCGCACATGTAAAGTCTTGCAACGGACATATTACGGCTCGACAAATCTCACCCAGATCTCTACCATCATTTTGTACGCCATTCCCAGCTGGCCTAAGCGTGGAGACTAGCTGACGCTGAGTGACACATTCTATCTCCTCTCAATAGGTCTAGGGCACACAGCGGCATCAAGACTTGGTCAGGCGGTCCAGCTCGCATTCTCCATGGGGATGCACAGCGACGTAAAAACAGCGGCATTAGGACTGGACGCGATCGAGGTCCAGCTGCGGCGGAGAGTATTCTGGCAGCTGTACGCCAGTGACAAGTTAGCCCGCCTTTCTTCTGACGAGACTGAGATGTTGATCATACAGAACACGAGCAATACCAGGTCCGCCTATGCTGATAAACGACTTCCAAGGCGTGCCCTCTCTGCCCGAACCTGTCGATGACGAATTTATCACCTCGCAAGGCATGTTCCCCCAACCGCCCGGGCGCACCTCCGTTCTGGCCGGCTTCGTAGCCATCTCCCGAGTGTTCAAGATCATTTCAGAATGTTTCTTCCACACCCGATGTATACAAAATGGGGGTCTTTTGACGACCACCCAAGAATGGACGACTCAGGAGGAAGACAAGCTCCATGCTGTCTTGCGGGAATTGCCTGCTGCAATACAAGATCCCGCGAATAAGGGATCGGGCGACTTGCGCGAGGTGTTTGGCATGCAGAGAGCCAACATACTCATCACTGCGGCGATCGCAAAGTTTGCGCTGGTAAGTTGCGATTGTCATACAGAGTGCGACTTCTGACTTCGCTAGTTTGACCTTCGAGCTGCACTCAATGCCGACGAGGAGAATCTCGCGCACGAGAGAGAAGCGATCGCCAGGCAAATATATGGCCTGCTGATGAAGTGTGTTGGCTCTTGTGATCGAGAAACCCGGCTGATGACCAGTATCCCGGTCGAGGACTTAGCATCGAACGGCGAGTCTGTACGAGGCAAAGTCTTCCACATCGCCTGCGCATTGGTCGTACAAAGTCCGGGCAGTATCGGTGACCAGGAGTTGATCCGCGATTGGTGCAACATGGCGAGTTTGAGATCCTGACGTACAAGGGCTCTGCTGACTGAGCAGTTCTCCGCGATCTCCTTTGTGCAAATGCCCACACCGGCGCAGCAGGAAGTTATGGACAGTCGTGCGCCGAGTAATAGTCCAGGACCAGCATTGTCATCTGGCATAGGCACAGGTGGAACTGCTGGGGGTTCCATATGACAGATCACTGCTGTCCTTGTATTATCGTGTACATCACATGAACATCTTGCTATTCATGAAAGCTTTGCCACCTTTTTGATACGCACAGCGAGGACTTTTCACTAAAACGAGACCAGAAAAAGCGGCTGAGTACAGAAGATGCATTCCCCGGGACATGAACACATCACAATTGTTGTTCCAGCCTGCCAGCCGATCCCGACCCCTCACAGATACGTATGTAACTACCCTTACATTTTCCTCCTCTCCGCTTCCCGACTGACGACTAAACGTTGTAAAGCAACTGATTACCTCAGAACAGCGGTGTTCTCGACGTAGCGGTCATTGGCCTTTTCGAGATCGGCGGCGTTCTTCTCGTCGCTGACGGTGCGGACCATCTGGTCGTCGGAGCCCTCGAGGTGTGCGGCGCGCTGACCGACACGGTGGACATTGTCGAACGACTGAGGACCGTCGAAGAGGGCGGCGATCTCCTCCAGTGGAAGAGGACCGTTCTTGCCCTTGGTCTCGATGACGGTGAAGTAGAGGTAGACAAACTCGAAGGCGATGAAGACGCAGTAGACAATGTAGTACTTCCAGTTGAGCTTGGCAAGAGCGATGGGGTTGACGTATTGGTTCTGCGTCGTCAGCACCTAGTCTGACAAATGGAAAAGAGGGATGACTTACGAAGACCAAAGATGCGTTGACACACATCTGCATCACCATGAGACCCTTGGCGCGGATCCTGAAAGGAAGGATCTCGACAGTGTACGAGACGAGCAATGGGGACATGGCGATGTTGTAGAAGCCGTAGTAGAAGAAGATGGCGGCGAGCACGGTGTTACCGGCGTTCTTGTTGGGGTGAAGAGCGACGCCGGCCGAGTCGACAGCCTGGGCAGACTTGTAGTACAGAGCATTGGCGATCGTCCAGACAGAGTACGAGGCGCACATGCCGGCGGCGGAAGTGAGGAAGAGGACTCGTCGGCCGGCCTTGTCGACGGTAAGCGCACCGATGATGGCAGTACCGTAGTTGTACACCTGGAGGATACCGTTGAGAAGGGTCTGCTGGCCTTCGGTCTTGATGCCGATACCGTCAAGGACGAGGGTGAAGTAGTACGAGACGAGACCGTTGCCGGACCATTGGGAGAAGAAGGCGATGGCGATGATGACACGCATGCGCTTGAGGTTGCCGCGGGTGGCGAAGAGCGAGCGGTAGGTCGAGTTCTGCTTGGCCTCCTTCTCGAGTCGGATGGCCTCCTTGATCTCCTGAATCTCAAAGTCGACGAGCGGGTCGTCGATGTTGCCGGCAGCGTGGTACTTGGCAATGACGCGGGAAGCCTGTTCCTCGCGACCGTGGTCGACGAGCCAACGGGGCGACTCGGGGATGAACCAGATGAGGGCGAATTGGACGACGGAAGGCAAGCCCTGGAGGACGGAGGGGATGCGCCACGCCCAGGTTGAGTTGAGACGGAACGAGCCGTAGGTCGCCCAGGCGGCAACGATCGAGCCGAGGTACCAGCTCGAGTTGTAGAGCGAGGTCAATGGGCCACGGTGGGTCGGGAACGCCAACTCGGTGATGAGCACGGGAGCGGCAAGGCAGGAGAAGGCGAGACCGAAGCCGATGAGGAATCGGCAACCGATGAACATGCCGACGTTCTGGGCGGCAGTCTGGATGGCCACACCGATGATCATGATGCAGGCGCCGACGAAGATGGTAGCGCGACGGCCGACACGGTCGGCGAGGATGGGTGCGAAGGGAAGACCGACGATACCGCCGATAGACTGGATGGCGTTGAAGATACCCAAAGTGGATCCCTGAGGGTTGTTGAAATAGTTCTTCCAGGTGTCGAGGGTTTGAAGACCGTTCATCATACTACCGTCGTACCCGTTGGTCATGGAAGTGATAAGGAGGAGGAGCTGCAGAGTCAGCCTTGTTGCCGGCGGCTTTGGGTGCACTCACAATGATCAAGTTGAGCTTGGCAAGTTGACCGCGCCACCATCGGGTGTCGCGTCCATGGAGGAGCACATCCCACTCTGCTCCCATGGACGAGGTTACCGGACCGCCACCAGCGACCATCTTGGATTTGTGTCTGTCGGTGTTCGACTGAAAAAAAGTGTTGAGAAAGTGTCGAGAGCGAGAGTCGCTTTGACTATGACTTGAAACTTGCTGGTTGCTCTCTCGACTGGGAGGCGAGGAGCCAGTTGGTTGTTGTAGGATGAGGAACGAGGAGACCCTTGGCGATGCCTGCTCAACTTATATCACCTGTGACCTCTCTGGGCGCCCCGAACAACATCTGGCTCCCCGCACTGGGGAGATGCCGCTACCCTCTTCTCACCGCATCTTCTCCTCTTCGCCTATCCCCCGCAATGCACCGACTGGCGAGTTCGGCGGATATACAGGCCAACTCTCCAGCTAGTGGCTCCCCTGATTCAAGCAGCTACCAACCACCCGCCACGCGTAGCGCAGGTCGGGGGGTCAGCAGTCAGCACCCTCCGGTTAACCAGGAGCCATACCGTGCGGCGCAACTCGGTGGGTCAGCCTCAAAGGTCCGGCGGGGAACGCAGCGGGGCCATCGATCGAATCGGAGCAACGGCGCCAAGTCGTCCGACCGCCCAGCCACGGAATCCCGCAGCAACATGTAAAGTGCCCAGCCCCTGGGAGATGAAGACCCTAGAGGCGTTCGAGCAGCCGAGAGGCAAGGGGCGTGCTGGGCATGTGATTCTCAAGCTGTTCCTTTTTTTTTATCCGGTGGGGCCTCGGCCGAGCCTGCATGTTCTCCCTTCCTGACCTGTCTATGCTAGTTACAGCATCCACCGGCAAGTAGGATCCGGGCCCAAACGTTGCTGAAAGTCATGATGCTGTATTCACCGATATCGACCGATTTCTTACCGTCAACCTATCGCGTATGATCCGAGAACATCCACGTGAAGAGCGCGCTAAGAAAGAAGCAAACGCCAAGTCGGACCGGGGTTGCGGCAAGAAGCCTCCCTTGGGGAGCCATGACCGGCTTGCCTGATCTGCTTCAACGAAGTCTGGATCATCCGCACAGTTGGGAAGGAGGCGGAACTCAGAGTTCCTCTTGACGCCATACCGAGTCGCAGACCCAACAAACTATCTGTCGTCATGTCCCCAACCGGCAACTACCTCAAGGTCAGCGGAGAAGACATCACGCTCGATGGCAAGCCCATCTTGCTCAAAGGTACGCAGAGGCATCGAAGATGGGCGGGAGTGATGCTGAGCCGCAGGTGCGGGTTTGGGAGGATGGAGTGAGTGCGATGCCTTCTTGACTGCTCCCGCGGCCGCAAAGCAGCGCCGTCTGTGCAGTTCCGCATTAGCGGGGCGGAAAGTTGTGACGTGTCTGTACGATGACTGACGATGAGTGAACATGGAGAACTTCATCACTGGCTACCCGGGCCACGAGTTCCAAGTCCGGGCTGAGCTGAAGAAGGTGTTGGGGGAGGAGAAGTACGAATACTTCTTCGACAAGGTGAGAGCAAGGCATACTGCTTGGACCCGGCCGAGCTGACTCGCAGTTTCTCGAGTACTTCTTCACCGAGAAGGATGCCGAGTTCTTCGCGTCTCTCGGCCTGAACTGTATTCGTCTACCTGTAAGAGGCTTCAGCTCACACGATGAGCAAGAAGCTGATCAGCAGATCAACTACCGGCACTTCGAAGATGACATGAACCCTCGAGTGTTCAAGAAAGAGGGTTTGAAGCACCTCGACCGGGTCATCGACATTGTGAGCATCGCAGGATGAGAGCGTGAGTTTGTCGCTCAAATCAGTGCTCCAAATACGGCATCTACACCGTCATCGATCTTCACGCTGTCCCAGGTGGACAGAACATCGACTGGCACTGCGATGCCGGGAACCATCAGGCCAACTGTAAGCTTCCTGCTTGTTCTTCGCATTTCGTCCCGGCTGACTGCCAGTCTGGGTGCACAAAGATTTCCAAGATCGCGCGATTTGGCTCTGGGAGCAGCTCGCACAGCACTACAAAGGCAACACTTGGGTGGCGGGATACAACCCTCTCAACGAGCCGACCGACGAAGAGCATGTTCGGGTGCTCGCATGGTACAAGCGCGTTGAGAAGGCGATCCGCGCGATCGACTCGGACCACATCCTCTTCTTCGACGGCAACACCTTCGGCGCCGACTTTTCCCACTTCAGCGAGAAAGACAACTACCCCAACTCTGTCTTTGCATGCCACGACTATTCGGTCTACGGCTTCCCCGCTGCGCCAGAGCCTTTCACCGGTACCGCGGAACAAGTGGCATATCACGAAAAGGCGTTCGGGCGCAAAGTCGAGTTCATGCGCCAGATCAAGGGGCCGATCTGGAATGGCGAGTTTGGGCCAGTGTACGCCAACGACTCTGAGCCGGACCACGAGAAGATCAACAAGTCGCGCTATGGTGTTCTCGAGTGTCAGCTGGATATCTACGCCAAAGACAAGGCAAGCTGGAGTATATGGCTCTACAAGGATATCGGTTTCCAGGGAATGGTGTATACCAAGCCGACGACCGCATACATAAAGCTGCTGAAACCTTTCTTGGAGAAGAAACATGTTCGTCGCTTTGCCCTTGTTTGAGTCGTATGCTGACTGTCAGCGACTTGCAGCGGATGCATGGGGCGTCGACGAGTCTACGGTCAAAGACGTTTTCGACCCGCTGATCAAGTGGTTCAACGAGGAAGTGCCGGGGATGGACAAGGCCAGGTATCCTCCCATGCACCATACCAACCGGTTCATCGCACGATCTCTGCGAGAAATCCTCCTTAGCGTGAGTGCCTGTATTCTTTCAAACTCGAGCGCGGCTTATTGGTCTCAGGAGGAGCTGTGCAGAGAATATGCTACATATTTTGAGGGCAAGTCGACCGCAGAGCTAGACGCGCTGGCCAAGTCGTTCGCCTTTGAGAACTGCGACCAGCGAGAGAGGTTGAACGAGATTCTGCGGGCGGACGCTGCGAGAGCGGAGAGCACAAAGGTGAATGGTCAATGACGACACATCAATACATAGAGCGCGGCCGTTGGCAAATATAGAAACTAACCTTTGTGCATCACTTCGTCTCTCCAAGTACCCTTCCTCTTGCCACAGAGAGACCTTCTCGTTGCTTCTCCGCACTTGTATCGGTGGAGCTGTGCAAGAGGTGTGCGGACTTTGGAATCGCACCTCCCCGCCCCGTTGCTTGTTCATGAGTGGCGTTCGTTTGGCCATTCACCATATCCTACCTCAAGCCAGACTTCGGCAAGATGGGGGTTTTGAGCTCCCTGAGAGCTTCACTCTCTTCCACGGGGCGAAAGACAGAGGCCTTGACCGCTGACAACCGCTCGTCGATCCTCAGCGCAGGGTCGTCGCGCTCTGGCAAAACCAATTGGAAGAAGAAGGACCTTCCACCCAAGACGTGCGTCCGGATACGCCCGGCACTGACAATTGGGGAATCTATAAGGCAAATTGAAGATGTCCTAACGAAATCCACGATCGAGTGGTTAGAGGCAATGTCTATCTCAGCTCTTTCTAGTCGCAAGCAGTATCTGATCAATCACGGGCAAGAATTCGAGCCAACGACGTGGAAGGTCGAGAGTCTGCGCTGGGCTCTGAGAGAAGCGGGTGACCTAGGTCGAGGTCAATTCTGCGATTATAGCCGAACAAGATCCGAGGAATATGAGCATGTGATGTTCGCCCTCCGAACAATGTGCGGCCTCTCTGCGATCAGGGAGGTAGAGGACTGCGTTAGGAACTTCAAGGCTTGGCTTGCGACGGACCACGAATGGTTAGACAATGACGAAAGGCCCGTCGCGGAAATAGTGTCGACGCTGCGTTTCGGCGATTGGTGGATGGGAGCCGACGGCGTGCCCTTCACTATGGATGGGTCTGGCGAAACGTATATATGGACCCCGTACACGCCTCCTCCCGAAGGGACGGACGAGACTCACCACATCATCAGCCCCAGTCGCCGGTTCGTTTTTCAATCAAGTTCCGGCGCGAGACAGCCCACGGCGACGGGATTGCGACAGATGAGACCCATCAAGGGGCCTCGTCTCAGATCCGCGGAGCGCATTGCTAGCAGGGCCAATGCCGCGGACAAGGGCAAAGGCAAGCAGATCGCGTCCGTCGGCGACAACAAATCCGACGAGCGCACATCCACCGTCCGAGACTTTGCGGATAGTATCGCAGGACCCAGTTGGAGGTATGCGTAGGAAGGCTTCAGCTACCCTTCAGCAGCTCCAGGCAGGCCACCTGCCGACCGTTGCCCCTTCAATTGTAACCTCTCGCATTAGCGTTGCTCCACTTGTTCAATATGCACAATATGCATTCGACTCCATCTATACTGTACTGGAATACATCGCTCGAGGAGGTCTCGTTCATCTCGACTGTGGCTGCCACGGCAGCTCAGCCGGAACGAATCACGGTTGAAAGTCATTCGCACGGCTCGACGGCGCCAAAATGAGGTATCGGTATTTGTGCAGGAAACTAGCGGTAAGCCGCAGGGGTGTGTAGTGCACACCGGGCTTATAGGTGTACAGAGCAGCTAGCCGTCGAGTATCGATCACGCCAGTCGAAGTCGATTGCTAGAGGTCATAGGGTCGTCAACATAACGCACTTTTGCGGAGCGCCAATCTAGTAAAATGACACGCGCAGACCTATGGATGATGTGTGTGGAGCTTCTGCCCCTCTAAGCGAGCGGTGATAGGGGTGGTCGACACTAAAGCTGGGAATGGGCGTAACGTGTATGCCGCCTTGAGGCTAGGACCGTCTGTCAGTCATCCCTGTGCAAGTCGGTTTGTTTGCTTTCGCAGATATATCGTGCGCCGAGGCATCGACACACAGTACGCTACCGTCGGTCAAGTGTGAGGGGGTGATATGACGTGGGGCTCGGTGAACTGCTCACCAAAAAGGACGGCAGAGTTGGCAATCACCCGTTTGCAATTGGAGAGAAAGGGTCTCTTTCTGTGGGGGGAATCTCCATTGTTCCCCTTCCTCTTCTTCTCTCTGTAAGGCCATGCTCCCCTCCCCGTGAGGCCCTCTTTTCCCATCCTTCCCGCCCACCCATGCTGTTCTTGCAACATTCAACATTGCAACCTAACATCTCAGCAAACTCCAATGAAGTGGCCATTCACCACCAAGTCGAAATACACGAGCGTGGACAGTGACTCCAACCTGCTGCTCTCTATCGGGTCGACCACCGAGGGAAAAGAACGGTGGCGGGCAAAAGACCTCCCGCCTTTCCCATATGTACAGATACACAGACCCAAATCGTACATGGAGAGCGCCCAGAGGCTGATCCAGGAATCCCAGAAAGAGGACTTCGTCACCTGGGCATCGACATACCTATCGCACAAAGACGCTTTCCCCTACAGACTCGACACTCTCAAGGTTCATCGCGTTGAGTTGAAAAGTGACGACTCCGAGCTTGAGTCCAAGCTCGTGAAAAGCTTTGACAGGGACTACTTTGTGACAGCGCTCAATTCGGGAGTGGACACGCAGCCGGGCGAATATCGCTGGAGGGGCATACAACAACCCATGAAATGGGAGGCTTTCCTTCTCATTCTGAGAGCCTTGCCGGATCGATATCGCTCATACGAAGACGACGCTCGCCTCGTCAAAGACCGGCTGGTCGGCGACTCGGACTGGGGTTATGTGAAGCCCATGGCTGATCCGGTTGCCACGAGCACCAGGCTGGGCGACTATTACAAGCGTCCAGGCGGCACCATTACGACTATAGATCATACGGGTCGTCTGTGGGAGTGGACCAAAGGCGCCAAGGGGTTTTCTGACGAGTACCCCGGGGGGAGAAGCAAGAGTGGATTGTACGCTTGGCAGCTCTGCCCTGGTCAGCCAGAAGAACCGAAAATAACAAAAGAGAACTATCGCTCACCCCTTGAACGTGCTGGTCTAAACGTGAGGTTGCAGCGCTGGGGAACGATGGGGTTTCCCACGTCCGATAATGATGAGGTGGCGGTGAGCAAGGAAATCTTCTATTCAGTGGAGTCCGACACCTGCACATCTCGCAACCCGCCGCCTCGGAACCCCACAGTCGAAGATTATGACGACGACGGGTCGTATGACAATTACGGCGAAGGGCCTAGCAGTCACGCCTGACGTCAAGCGTACCGAGCATTCCCTGGCCATAAGTGGCGCTTTCTGATCGGATACACTCGTGTCATGTATTGAATTCGCACGAGAAACGCTTCTGCATATGCTGTCTATGATACAAGAATGAACACCAAGAACTGACAGTCAGCCTTGAACCGTGCTCCTGCATCGACTCACAAAGATGATCAAGACACCGAAAATCTTGAGCATCAGCCACCGATTTGACGATATTGACGCGTAGTATTTGAGGAGCTCGCGCTGAGCTCCAGTGACATTTCTGAAACTCAGCCACGGCCACTTGGCAGAACCGAGTCAACGTACGCGGCAATGTCTGTAGTATCCGCATCGATGCGCTGCACCGTCTCTCTTTGCTCCGCCACCATGTTGGCCAGTTGCGAGAAGATCGAACCTAATTCTGCGATTGTGGACTCTATGCTCTCGATCGCAGACGACCGCTGTTGTATGTAGTTGTCCTGCGTATGAGTCTCTTTCAACTGGGGATCTTGTCCAGAGATGGGAAAACACCTGCTGCTCAACCAGCTGCATTTGCTGGTAGTCGCCCCCTCGTCCACTCTCACCCCCATCGCCATCAATATCAAGCGCCAGGAAGTCTTTCTCTCCATCGCCATTAGGCAATGCTCGAGATTTCCCTTTGCGATCTGGCGGAAAGCCGGCACCCGGACCTGCTTTGGCAGCCGTTGGCATGAGGAGCGAGTCTGAGCGTTAGATGAAAATGGTTGCGTACGGCTCAGAGTCAGCTCACTGGTCGCGGGAGGAGGTACAGATGCTGAAGCAGCAGTGTGCATGAACTGCTCTGACCGATCCCTGCTGGCCTTCATGTTCTGAGGTCAGCTCAAATTGAATGTGATATTGGTGGGTTGCGCACCTGAGTTCGAAGTTCCAGAACATCCTTGAACCCCATGCCCATGTCTGCCAGCCGGCTTTGAAGCATCATGACCACATTGCTGTTGTGCTCATCCACTTGCCCCTTGCCAGCCGAGGCATTTCCGCTTCCAGGCTTTTGCGACCGGACGTATGACTGGAGGGAGGCGATCTGGGTGTTGAGAGAGGCGATGTCCTGTCGGATGATGTAGGTGAGCTCCGAGATCTCGATGGGCCGGTCGTCAAAGAGGGTTTTGCGCTTGGCAACTGTTCAGTGTGACGAAATCGAAGGCACGCGTCAGCGAATAGTCGTTGAGGGGTTCGCAGGAGGCTCACGTTGGGCCAGCTTTTGCAATTTCAACGTCGTCGAATTGATGTCTTTCGCTATCCCACCCGCCATCCGTCCGAACTCGCTCTTCGTCCCATTCTTACTCGGTCCCGCCCCTACCCCGTTCGCGTCTTTCAATAAGGGTTGTTTGGCCTTATCTCCAGCCTTGTGCTGCGGGGCGGCCATGCGGGCTTTGATCGAGTTGAATGTCGAGTGAAACTCGGCCGTGCGGTCTTTCGGGGGCATGTTTGCAAGAACAGACGTATTCCAAAGAGCAGTCGAGCTTGGAAGGTGCAAACGTGCTTGCTAGACCTATAGGTTTCTTCGCGCAGCGCACAGAAGAAAGAGGAGGGGCGAGGCTTGTTGGGTGGTGAGCGGTAGTCGAGCAAGCTGGTCAACCCTTTTGGTGCCTTCCAGAGACTTATCGGGCAGTGTCTCGTCGCCTGAATATGCGTGGGTATGCTACAGGGAGTGATGTCAAGAGGAATGCAAGGTTAAAGAGAGAGAGTATAACAGGTCGAGAGTGGTTATGCGCTGGCGAAAGGACAGCCGCCACCGCGTGGAAGAAGAGTTACGTAAACGATGTACACAGCGGGGTGAGAAAGCGGAGGTCGCCGCTGAGTGTGAGGGCTGTCTTCAAACCCTTGGCCCTTGGACGACTTTGAGGATGCTACTCAACTCATTGATTCACACCATCTCCTCACACGCACAAGCAGAGATCACCTGCACTCCACGACCGACTAGGAGAGAAAGAAGACAAGCTATCTTACTCTCCTGAAAGAAGAAGCGCGTCAGGATGTCTCGTCCAGCTCAACCCGAGCTGAAAAGTGGGTATTCATCTCTCCACAGCACATCAAGACTTTTCTCTCTGTGGGAGAAGAGCATTCAGAAAAGCGTTCGAGGTGTTTGCTGACCTGATACAGAGTTCATGGACCGCCGTCTCTTCCTTCACTTGCAAGGTGGTCGATCAGTGTCGGGCGTGTTGCGAGGATTTGACATGTTCCTCAACCTCGTTGTGGACAATGCGTTCGAGGAGTTGGGTGGAGGACAGCGCAAGCCATGTGGAATGATTGTGCGTCAGATCATAAGAGGCACTGGTGAGATGCTGACCCGTAGGTCATCCGCGGAAACTCGGTATCTTCGATGGAGTTACTGGATTCGATGAGAGTATAGCGAAGCCAGTGTCGAGCGGGAGTTGAGAGGGGGCATTGAGGAGATTCGCAGACTAGCCAGCGACGTCTCGATGTGCCAGACCAATGCGCATACCCAAAAGGGAGAGGATCAATCTCGCATGTGGCAGAACGCCGCCGAGGTATGCATTCTATGTAACATGCTGAACTACAGCCGCAGTGTCCCTCACATCAAGCGTCCATCTACCTTCTAGTCTGCCCCCCTCCCCCGTTTCGACCACACCTTGTGCTCAGGTATCGATATCCTGCCGCGTCTCCCGACGAGACAGCAGACCCGCCAACAATCCCGTGATCAAGATGACGCCTGCCAGACTGACTACCACCAGCACGACTCTCCAACGTCGTTTCCGCCGATCTTCCCACTCGCCCGTCGTCAAAAAACTCAGTACGCTCTGTCGTTTGCGCCAATCGGGAGACCGATGACCCAGATGAGGCGATTGTGGTGCGTATCCGGGGATCTTTTCCGACCATGCGGTCGACTGCGCCTCGACGTCGGTAGACGCATATTGCGGTTGGTCCTCCGCTAAGAGTGGCGTCGGACTCGACGGTATGCCAGGCGACGAGCAGCAGTTTACCAGCTTGATCCCACCAGCTTTGTCTTGAGCAGGCCAATGCCGATCCTTGGGGGGAGTAGGCGGTCCTTGGACATCTTTGCCCATGACAATCTGTACTCCACCTGGCTTTCCCACTGAGGCAAATCGCATATGCCGCTTCTCCCGCTCGTTCCTGCCTTGAGCTGACATGGATCTGGTATGTGTTGCACATGGAACAGGCGGTGCCTCGTCGTCGCTACCCAGCTCGGTGAAGATATCTTCTCGCGACTCACGCCTCTTGACGCGTCTCGACAATCGGGCGCGAATAGATGTCAAGCCCGAGGAGCGCTTCGAAGCCGATGTGGGTGGGCGGGAGCCAGAGAGAGGTGTCGAGATGGATTGCGATCGGGTGGTATGTGTCAAAGCACGGTAGAGAGATTGAAGAGATGGTGGACGCCCGTGGCGGATACTGTTGGGATTTGATATCTGCTGGTGAGCCCGTTGCAGCTGTGGGCAGTAGTGGGCGTACCCGCTTGCCCGCTTTGAGCATCCGCTCCAATACTGCTGCACGTCCCACGAGCGACACGAGCTCCATCATCTCTTCTTTCTTCCTCAACTCGGCTTCCAGCTCAGCCACAGGCGCCAGCTCCACCTGCCACCTCGTCGTACCACCCGACCCCCTTTTGCTCTTGATCGACAAACTTTTCTTACCTGCGAGGCGGCTAGTCTTGCCGCTCTTATTGGATCGGGAAGACTTGGTGGAATTGCTGCGCGAATGAAAGATGGTCGATGCGGATGAACGCTTGGTGGCCATTGCGCTGGAACCGACACGACTGTCGTCGGCTCTCATATACTCGGCTGCGACAGGGCTTTCATCTTCAGGCAGCATGACATCTGCCATGCCGCTCCATGCACTGAGGCGTCTGTCGACTCGCGAGCTGGCACTGGCCACCGAGATCCGGCTACTTCGGCGCGACAGCCCAACTGAAGAGGCGTAAGGGGTAACAGCGGGGTCGTTCGCCAAAAAGCTGAACGCGCGATCCCGCGATGCGGAAGACGGGTTGAAGAACAGTGGGTAGTTGGGGGAGAACGGTACCGACGTCTCGGTCTGCCGGCTGAACGTCGATTCTCGCCATGGCTCTTGTTGCGCACTAGGGGGATGACCGACATCCGATTCTATGTCCCGCGGTAGATGCGCGATCGGCGGCAAAGGCGAAGACAGACGGGGCGAATGAGGAAGGGGCGAGGTCGGTGAGTAGGCGCGAGGGGGCGGTTGAGCCCAAGGGAGACGCGCGAGCGCTTTGAGTAGGTGAACCTGGTGCGAGTCGCTCGACTCGCGCGCACGGCCATCAACACGCGCTGGATGGACGTGCGGGTGTGCGTGAACCGAGATGGATTCTGTAGATAGGTCGGGCAGGTGGTGCAGTGTCGATATCGAGCTTTCGCGTGGTCTCCCTGGGACCGAGCTTGTCCCGTCGAGTTGCGGTACTGATGATTGGTGCAGGAGGACGTGGCTCGATGCGCTGGCCGGTCGGGCGAGCTGCGCCGTGGTTACGGCTGCTTCGGATGTCGCTTGTGACACGAAGGAGCGTTGAGTACGCGAAGTGACGGTCGTGTTGCTCCTGCTGGGCCCGGAAGGAGAGGAGTGAGGCGAGTGCACCGAGGCGGGTTTGGGGGGTAAGGGAGGTGGTTCGTCGGGCAGCTGAGAGTCGGGTGCGGGTCTAGGGGAGGGGGAGGGATGCGTCGCTGGTTCCGCAGCGTCGGTCATGCTGTCTGCTACTTCGTCCACCTCTCCACACGCTGCCACCTATAGAGACGAGTTATTCGAGGCGATTCAGCACCCCATGATAGTCGACATCTGCAAGGTGTTTGCTCTGATGGGACGTGTCAGATACAGAGCGGGCTGCCGTTTGTATGGTTGTCAAGTCTCGTAGGCGTGGAGCGATCACGCGGGCCGCGGGTCACTCGGTCGCTCGTCCGCCTGAGACACTGGGCCTTACCACTCTTGGACGTGTCAAGAGCCAAAGTAGAGGTGGAAGAGGGGCCGAGCGTGCACTACCGCTTCGTTGGACGGGTCATGAGAAGCAGGGGCCAAGAGGAATGGGGACTAAATATCGCGATGAAACGGGGTGAGAGGGCATTGCGCCCCCTTCCTTGCTGAACTGGATGTTTCAGGCACTGCGGTCAACATACACACAGACAGGGACCGAGATAGGGCGATCAGCAGGAACACATACATACACACACACGCCATCACCATCACCATCAGAATCAGACTCAGGGACGCCCCTGCTTTCGGAAGCTCCGTGCGTCCCGTCCGCTATCGAGTGTAGCCATATATGCACAAAAACTTCAACAACACACTGAGGATATCTATCACATAGAGAATTGACAAAGAGGAGATTGCTCCCCTGCTGCATTCAAAGAGACGGAGGACTGCGAGGAGACTTGAGATGTCGAAGAATCATAGTTGGGGGGTTGTTTGGCGGCCCAATGGTCTTATTCCCAGACACCTGAACGGTGTCGCTTCCGGACTGTACCGTGGTCTGGGACAGAGAAGATTGTGAGCGGCTCTTGTATTGGTCCTTGCGGTTCGCGGACCTTGATGTGTCACGGGCGGATGCAGGTCGGAAACAAGGTCCCGGGGCTATGTGGTTGAATCTCTTGAAAAGGCACGCCCAGAGGCAAACCCGTGGCGGGGATAACACATGTCTCGCTGGCCTAGGGCTAGCCGGCTCGGCTGCTTCCTCAGCTTATGTTATGACCGGGATCGCCCGCCATGTTCATCCTCCCGCTTCGTTGACACGTGGTCGTTGTGTTTGGAAACTCTGAGACTCTGTGAGTGTCTCGTTTGTCCATGACGAAGTTCGTTGCGGCTGGCTGCCTGTCGAAAGTTTATGGGCGCTGGAGGCACTTGGAATTTATGCCAGTACGAATAAGCGGGGAAAAGAGTAGTCCGCATCCGAGATGTCGTCCTTCTGCGACAGGATGGGAGAGCGGCTCGACATTTTGAAGCAAGGAGCAAACAAAACGAAGGCTTGCCAGCCTCAAAAGGATACTGCCCTCCCCCCCTTCTCTCTCTCTCTCTCCAGCTCCTCCACTCAGGCTTCCTTGTGCCCGGGGAGCCCGACTGCGCTAAGAAGGCGGCTCTGCATCGGGGGTGGTGTATGAGGATGTGTATGGCGGCCAGCGGTCTGTCGTGTTTGAAGACGCTATAGGACGAAGAGACGCAGTCAATTGTGAATGATGAGGAAGAGCCCGGCAGAGTCGGCTCTACACAGCGGGTCAGCTCGTCATGACATGACTCGCAGTTTTAGGATCACAACAGGGGCCCTTGATCTCTCGCTCTTGCTCTGACTACTGTAAATCAGGCCATTCAGCGCTATATTACTGTGCAAAGTGTTTAGCGCGGCTTGGTTTTCGTCTCAGGACCCCCCAGACGCATTCTCCAGTCTCGCCTCTTTTCAAGCCCAGGTTTGCTGCGATGAGAGCTGAATTCTTCGACCAATTTCATCTGAAAACTCGACGTCAAATACATCAGTGTCGAAGAGCCTGTCTGGGCTGCCTTTCCATTCCCATCCGCACTTACGGTTGCTGTGACCACAGTGACGCTGCCAAATCAGACTTATATGCATAATGATTTACATGAAAAGTGTATGCGCTGTAGAACAAGTAATGATGCGGAAGCGATATCTGAAATGCCAATGGCTCTGCTAAGACGCTTTCTCTCGGGCTGGTTGCCCTTCAATTGGCGCTTAACACGCTTAAATGAGACCTAGCCGCCGGGATAGCCAATAAACAAACTCAATGCTCCCTCTTGGTCTTCGTCTCATTGCCGGATTTCCCCGACAATCCGTGCGCAGACGGCAGGCGAAGGGCCCCTCGGTTCTTCATATACGACTCCGTGGTTATGGAAGTATTGCTCCATGTATCGTCATCACAGCTCTCATACAGTCCAATAGGTTGCTCCTCTCCCCTCTGACTTTGTGAGTGTGCTAGCGTATGGTCTTGAGACAACATCTTGGAGTTTGCCTGAGCTGGATGTCTTAAAAGAGGTTTCGTACTCGATATGAGGCGCTCTTGATCGCTCGCAAAATTTGAAACATGGCCCGGGAAGTCTGACCTGTATGAGCTGTACTTTGAGCGCGAAGAGTCTTGCGTCAGGTTCGACCAATCCACTCGTTGGGGACTTTGGCGATGAGGTTGCACAAGGCCCGAGGGAGCCGCAGATTGATATGCATAGTAGCTTGATTCGATGCGAAACTGCCTGGCAGGGATCAGCCGCTGATCAGGAGGCATGGACACCGAGGGAGACTCGGTGGAAGTTGCCGGCCAGTCAGGGCTGGAGGATACGGAAACTGGGGACGAAGCTGTCCCACGATGGCCACTTGGGGAATATCGGGACGAGGGCACAGACTCTTCACGTATCTCCCCGTCTTCCAGTTCTGATTGGGTCGACTTACTTCTACTGGGATTAGTCATAGTCGCGGCAGCTGTTCAGGGTCTCTAGAGCAGGAAGTTCAAGAGGAAGGGTAACATTCATCTCTCGGGATGAAGGACATCCTGGAAGCCTGGCGAGAGGGTGGCGATTTTCTGAACGGCACAATGGAGTGCCAAAACAGCATCGCAAAGGAGGAGCCCCCCTTCAGCCTCTGGAAGCTTCGAGCATCTTCTACCTCTAAGTCTTTGCAAATGCAACTGTAGGGCCGGATGAAGGAGCAGTAGTGGCAGGTTCCGGAAGAAGAGGACAATTGGCCTGCTTGCTGGCCAGACCTCAGTGTACAATATACCCCCAGTATGTTGAATACGATCACAGGTTCCGGTGGAGAAAGGCGAGCATTCCCGCGTCCTTCAGGAAGACGGCACCGGATGCACTCGCTGATTTGGGGCCAAATGATGCATGCTCATTGTCATGGTGATGACCGATCAGCTATGCCACTATGGTAAGATCAAATTGAGGGTGTGTGCTTGTGACTCTTCTTGTATGGGACAACGTCGATAGGATCCGTCTCCCAGGTCGGATCAAATCTAAGCGCCTCCGAAGCTGTTGCCAGCTGCTCTGGATCGACGACTACGTCTCGTTGGCCGGCAACAGAGACGGACTGAGTCCCCAGAGTGGGCTGTGTCCCGTCTGCTGTCCCGCTGGTGGCATACGAGTCCTTGAGTTTACGCCTTTGGGATTCACGTCCCCCGCGCGTGCGGCGACTGCGAGGCTGCGCGTTCGCTTGAGAAAAGTAATATCTATCCCCCGGATGATTTTCACGCTGGAAGCTTTCCCAGCTCGGCGGGCGATCGGCGGTGCCACTCTGGGCGGTTAGCGGTTGCGCAGCAGATGCAGTTGGCGGAAGAGAAGAATAGTTGACCCCGGCATTTGTAGCATACATCGTGGTAGGATACCCTGACCTGTTTTGAGGAATGGGCCACGATGCGTCTTGTCCTGGGACCTCTGAATAGTATGAGTGGGACATTGAGTTGTATCTACGTGAGCACTGGACACCTAGGGCGCACTCCTTGGTCAGGGGTTTTGTAGTGGCCGTTGAGAGAAGGCATTCATCAGGTTGCCGATACTATCGGATGTCATGGCTGCGCTTGTACTCCTGGCCGAGTTCGGGTTCAAAGGGTGGTTCGTCGTGCAATATACGACCAAGGTAAATGAAGCGCGCGAGCGGCTGTTCAGGCTGATTAATTGTCAGCGACAAAACATCAGTAAAAGCACCGACGAGCTATGCACCTTTCAGCGATAGCGACCCGAAAAATCATGCACTGCTGCCATGGGGACGATGCTTCACTTGTATATCCAACGGAGAGGATTGTGGTTAGAGAGGAAAGAATTGGGGCGATATTGAACGGTGCGTCACTTAGAGGCATTGCGCCAGCGGATGTCCATCTCAGTGTAGTAGAGTACAAGGGTAGAGGGGTGCGTACAGCCAGCCACGCTACCCTTACGCCTTCGCAGTGACAACGAGAAACTAGACCAGTGCTCAGATTATGAGGTATCGTGTGGAGAAGTCCAGTGAAGTGCATGGGTCTTGAAAAAATACTAAGAGGGCATAGACTACTTGATTATTCAAAGCCATAAGATCGTGCGGAGGAAATATCGTTGAAGGCCCGGAGGAATGGTCACATAGGATGAAGCGTGTTGTCCGAGGGTATCGTAGATGATGCACTGGGTGCACAGTAAGACATGTTATCGAGCGTGGTTTGCGACTTAAGCTCTTGCGGAGTACTTTGGACTGGCCAGTGGGCCCCCATAACCCGAGTCTCAAAGCCTTCTGTTTTGCTGTGTTCCGTCGCAGGCAGACCGTGAATCGCATGGGATAGCGGGTCGCTCGAATCGAGGCAAGAGCTTTCTAAAACTGTCTGTGACACCATTCCAATGCCACTCGAGTTAGGTCCCATCATGCCACCTCTCTGCGGATTCGCAAGCGGAATGAGCTCCCCGGTGGACGGCACTGATGTCTCAAGGCCAGCAGACATCCTCTGCTGCATGTCTTGGCGACCTTGCATCAGACCTGCAGTGAATGCCTCACGCAGTTTCCTTTCAAAAGCCTTCTCATCGACTTGGATGAAGTTGGTGGGGTTGCCGTGCACATCTGCGACACGTGTGCAGGTGGTACCCTCGTAAAGTCTACTGAAATCAAACGATCCAGCTTCTGTCTCCGAGATTCCTGCCGGTTGCGACGGGCGAGCATCGCGCTTGCGGCGGGACCGTCGTTTACTCATTGGACGCTTGAGTGTATTTGCTTTGGTGGGTGCACAGTTCAAAGAGTCTCCCGTGCTTGTGTTGAGAGCAGGCGTCGGCGGGGTATTGCTCGGCACGCCGGCAACAACGGGCGGCTCGGCAGGTTGAGCATGAGCCCGTCCCGCCCACGGATTCCAGTTTCCCGGTGTCTGTGTGAATATTGTGTGCTTCGAATTGCCCTCTTGCGTATGCGCGCCTGCTGAGGACGGAAGAGAATCAGACCCTTGGTGGCTCTGCCAGTGACTGTCACCCGAAGAACGCTTACGCGATGCGTCATCGTATGGAGCTTGACGAGCTGAATGCCGACTTGACTCCCCGCGTTCGGCCATGATTCGGAACGAGGCGATGTTAGTGCTGGGACCGGTCAAAGAGCTAGCTTGTCGAATCTGCGTGTGTGTGAGCAGATACAGAGGAAAATAGACTTTCAGAGCGCCGGGGCGTGCAGTGATTGTTGGTGTGCGGTGATGATTGGGAGAAGGAGGGGGGGGGGGGGGGTTGATCAAGTGGCGATGACGACCGCAGTATAAGACATCCCCACAGGATTATAAGATCAAAGGACGTCTCTTGGTTTTGCACATTGACCCAAACACAGGAGTGAGCGTCTCAAGAAGATAAGGGGTGAACGATGTGTCAGAGCCTCGCCAGAATGGGCAGAAAGGAGCGCGCCAATCGCTTTGCACGTCGCATCGGCTACAGTACAAGGAGACAGTGGCTGGTCTGCATTGTATCTCTTCGAAGTTCCTTCCCAAGGACAGAATTGGATAAGTGGGCTCTCTTCTTTGGGATACTCAAAGTCGATTGAAATAGCACCACTGTTCGGAACTTCCAACTGCGGCATGTACTGTACCTATATCTGCGGCTGTCAGCAGGCCACTGGGAAGACTCGACATGGACGCGGGGAAAGCTCGGCGCACGGACGAGAAAAGCGGATTATAGTCACATAGGTCGTCATCTATGCTCGAATGCAATACAGTACAAGAAAGAGCGCTGATGACGTGCTGTACAAAATACATATATTTCACCAGAGGCCTCCTGCCGGGTCCCTCCCCGTCGCAGGGGAGGCACTCTGGCCCCATAAGAGAACCCGCCGTCACGACTACCAGGCGCCCCTTGGGTTGACAGAGGACGTGAGAGTGGCTGCGAAGCTGAAGCGTCAGTCGGGTAGTACGACGACGACGCCGGCAATGGCGTCAAGGACAAATTCGTATTCGTTGACGGCGTCCCCAGGCAGTAGCCTGAGGCTGTGGGCGATGGGTCGGTGGACTGCTGCTGCCAGCCCTGCGTGGGGTAGTCGTGTTGACCAGTGGACAGACCCGGACCCGTCATGCTCTGCAACGCAGTCTTTCGTCCAAGATCTACACCGTCAAAGAACGCTTTGTTGAGTGCTCCCTGCAGCTGGTCTTTCCTGATCTGAACGAGGTCAGTGGGATTGCCGTCATTGTCCATGACGGTGACCGTTGCCAGATTGTAAGTCAGATACATGTCAGTCGACTTGGCACCTAACTCCGGCGATGGCTTCTGTTCAACAGGCGTAGGCGGGGGCGGTAGATTGCTCGGCATTTGCAGCTCGGGCTGGTAAGTGAGCGTCGAGGTATGGGCTGCGCTGTGATGACCTTCAACGGATTCTTCACTGATGGCTGGGTTTTCGTGGCGCTCAGGAGGTGGGGGTGACATGGCGCGCAGCGCCTCGTCCACCCACCACTGAGATCTAGCCTTACCTTCCTCCGGCAAATAACCCTCCATATCTCTCGGATCGAAAGGTTTTAGAGCGAGAATGGCGTTGATCGCTTGCCTTGCAGGGACTGGCCGAAGGCTTGGACTAGAGGACCGATTCGATGGTGTGCTTTGCGTTTTGGTGCGTTTTGAATTACGCGCATCACGCGACTCCTGCCCCCGATCTCGGGGGGGATGATTCATGCTGAGCCAGTATCAGGTACGAAGTCTGAGAGAAGTTGACCGAGTGAGCGAGAGTGGAAAGAGGAAAGGGCTGTCGAGCATTACTTTATGTCGAGCCAAAACGAAGGCAAGTCGAATCAAATATAAGTGGGTTTCTCGACCTGAATGGACGGGATGGCATCTCGCATTTTCGACGGGAACCACTGTTCGCGTTTGAAGGGGTCATGCTCAATGGTCGTTCAGGAAGATGGAGTGCAAGAGCGCGAGGCCCAAGCCCCAGGTTTTGAAAGGGGGAAGGCTTGGCAGCCGCCGGTGCGGCTCCCCAGACGCAGAGAAGCCCATCCTGTGGTGAAACGCTCGCGTCCTACGGGAATCTTGCTAAAAGGATGTCGCTGTGCAAGGCATCGAGAGTGATTGGAAATGGCTTCTGCCTGTCGGTCAATATTGGCAAAGACTCCAAAGGACCGCCTTTGCTAACGATAAGCGAGTTCCAACATGGTCGACCATTACGATATCGTCTACTCCGCCAGCAGTGGAGAGGCCTCTTTCGACCTCTCGCCGGCAAGTGGTTGCGGTTCCTCGTCAGGCTGGAGACCGTTGTCTGCACGTCGCAAATCTTCGTGGCGGGGCGAGGTTGACTCGGTCGGCGGGTTCTCAACCGGCGAGACCGCAAGGTTTTCCGCAACTGCCGGCCGAGCCCGTAATGCCTCTCGCGCAGCCCCCTCTGCCTCGAGTTCGGCCTTTGATTGGGCCTGAGCCAGACGAATAGCTTCTTCTGCCTCCTGCTGTTCTTTGACCATCCCAGCAAGTTCGAGTTCGAGGTCCGCCTCGTCCACGTCCTCCACTCCCGCGGCCTTGACTGCCACTTGACCACCAACAGCTATAGCGTCGTCAATCTCCTTCTGGTCGGCGAGTGCCTCTGCGAGAGCTTCGGTCGTCTGCTCGACTTTCTCAAGTGACAATGCGGGATTGGTGAGAATGCCGCGAAGCGTCGCGGTAGAGGTTTCGTAAGCGGCAAGGATCTGAGATTAGAGCCACCAATCGTCGCTTCTTGTGGTCGACTCACCTGCACATCGCTCTTGGCTTGATCGATGCTGCGAATGACGGTTCGAAGCTGCTCGCCAGCTGCCAAGCGTTTCTCTAGCACCTCTTCGAGATTCTTTTTGCTTCGTAGCTTGGCGAGCGCGAGTGACTTCTGTTTGTTGGAAAGATGTGTCTTGGCTTTCTCCTGACAGCTTCTGATGAGCTCATTTCCGAGACCATAAAGCTCAACTCACGCCTCGATTTCTTTCTCCAGGGACGCTACTTGTTCATCGATCTTGCGAAGGGTGCTCAGTACAGCGACAGTGCCCCTGTCCGCTTCCGAGATCTCTCCAGTGGTCGTGCCTTCTTCCAAGACCTTGACGACCTCTCCGTCCGTGACGACCAGCCCACAATCCCTGGACAGCCAGCGGATGAGGATATCTACATCCTTTTTGCTGAGCTTATGCCCCTTGGGCCGGTGGGGCAGCTTCTTGCTGGAAGAGGGGAAGGCTACAGAGGCAAATGTGGACGCGAAAGAGGGTATGTCGTATAGTGAATCGGTGTATGTCAAAGGAGGATGTTTCCGGATATATGCGCTGTACGCAGCTGCAGATTGCTATCATTCAGCGAGACCTCCTGGCATCCGCGGTCGACTAACCTCGAGCAACGGCATGTGCACGTAATCCCCCTTGTACCGTTTCCACAGGACGGCCTCGCTCTCCGGTTCGCTGGAATGGAAGGGATTCAACTGGCCCAGCGCCCACCACAACGGCCGGCCTATGAATCTGCTCGCGAGGGAAGGGTTCTGATGTAGAGGGGTCTGGGAAGATAGGAAATGGGCTATTGGGTGCAGCATAGGTGGCGAGGTATTTGCTAGTCCTTCCTGCCAAGTGAGCAAGCGATAAGGGAGATGGGAGAGTTGAGGACGCACGACAACCCCTCCAAGTCCCTTTGGCCGGCTGCCAGACCAGTCGAATTTCCCCAGGAGCGCTTCTTCGACTTTCAACACCATCCTGTCTTCTCCGTCATTGATCCATCCCGACCGCAATGTCTCCTCGATAGCTCCTTGCCACCAAGTCGAGTTGACCTCATATCCGGTTGGATTGGTCGATCTCTGTGTCGATGTCGAGGCATACAGCGCTCGAAGTCTGTCCGTAGAGGGCGGGTTCACTGGCGGTGGGTCTGTCTGCAGGAAGTCTGGCAGGCTCATCGTGTGAATACAGTACAAATGTCACAATTGAAGGTGGTGACGCGCCGCCGACTTCTTTGATCTTTGGCTGGTGAAGTTGCAGAGTTACGTAAGCTTCTTCACACGTGGTGGTCCCTGAAGGGCGGCGACGGCGACAAACCCAATGAGCGATGAGATGAGAGATGAAAGATGAGAATTGTCTTGGCATTACTTCCCGCATTTAACAACTGTTATTGCATCTTGGCTGCATTTCAGAGAGATATTCCAGGTCAACGTCAATGGAGAGGAGCAGAACAGACCCCATTCCGCAATTGGAGAGCGGCCAGAGCTCCCGGTCGCCTCTGGGCAGTCCGACCGGTACACTCTCCCCTACCACCCCACATTCGCCCAAGGTAGAATCTCGCGCGGCAAAGTACGGCAATGCCTCGCATATCGTGTACCACGAAGCCAGCTGGGAGCCCGAAAAGGCGGAACATTTCCGAGAGCTGGTCCGACCTCCAGTGATCAGACAGTGGATCGATGCGGTGAGTCACCCATTGCAGCCGGAAAGATATGAGGATGCGGCTGAAAGACAGGGCAAGATATATCGCGAGCCCTCGCCGCGCGAGGTACCACGTATCGAGCTGTTCTTTGACTTGACTTTTGTCGCTGTGATACATCAGCTGGCGGACGCCGCGGTGGAAGAACCGAGTGGGGATGCGGTGGCGCGGTTCGTGTTGACTTTTTGGCCGAGCTGGTCTATTTGGGAAGAAGCGAGGAAGTTTTCCAACATCTCGGGTACGGACGATGTGAGCCTCGCTTGAGTTGGAGTCTCAAGGTAGTAGATGCTTATGGCAGATCGTCCACCGAGTATGGGTTCTCGCGGGCATGGCGTGTATCATGGGTTATTCGGCCAATGCTTCTGCTATAGAGCTGCACCCGAGTGAAGAGGAGACGGTTTTGGATCACACTGCCGTCAAAGCGGCAGCCGCATTCTGGCTCATCATCAAGCTGACAAGAGGTCAGTTCACGATGGGCTAGCTGTCATGACGAGACTGACACGAGTAGTGGTCGTCTTGTTCATTTACGCCTGGCGCTTACCGCGATTCCGCATATCGCAGACCGTATCCGGCATTGCAGTGCTGGTACCGATGTTCTTCTACCTTGTGAGCCACTCAAAGCCACATTGTGTGCATATACGATAAAGAGACTGACACCAGCCCCTGATATGGGTCACGTCACGCAAAACCCAAGTCATTCTCGCCAGCCTCGGCATCGTGGTCGATCTCTGTCGACTCGACCTGATCATCTTCAATATATGGGGTCGAGTGATCCATCAGCGTAACCTCCGAGCGTGGGATCAGAACCCAAACTCGTCCGATAAGGGTGAACGACCAGAGCAGGTGGTATGGCATCGGATGCCCAATATGCCAGAAGGGTTGAGATTGCCAGCGATGAATATTGAGCATGTGGTAGAGCGCAGTTCGGCGTTTGTGATCATTGTCGTGGGTCCCATCTGTTCGAAATGTCGCCGCTGACGAGTAGCTCGGCGAGCTAGTGTAAGTCGGACTGACTCCAGAGGGTTTGCACAGAACTTAGTGTAGGATGAACCTGCTGTATACAGCGGGGCAAGGAGATATCGGTGCTTCGCTCAAGTACGGCCGCGCCGTCCTGGGTCTGATAACGGCCTGGGCCTTGTACTACATGTAAGCCTCCTGCATCCTTCCGAGTAGATGCTGATATCGTCAGGTATCTCCTGCCTGACGAGCCGAACAACGAGTACGAACACCCTCTCCGACGATCCTGGGTCACCGGCATACTCTTCTCCTTGTGAGCCATCCAGCTTCACTCGCGAGAGAAGGGGGGCTGATACCAGCTTCCACTGGCCACTCTGCGCCTCGCTCGTCCTCGCCTCAGCAGCGAGCGGTCGTATGGTCCTCTCCAACGAGGTGGACACCGGTGTGGCATGGTACTGGGGATGCGGCGTAGGGTTCGCGTTGCTCTTCATGACCGCTATCGACGCGACGCACCATTCTCTCCTACCCACCTGGTCTGGACGTATACCACGAGTCGGTCCTGCCCACTAAGACACTACACCAGGCTGACTTGCAGCCTGTCCGACAGCTCATCGGCGTGCTCGCTTCTCTCGCTCTGATCCTGTTCCCCCTCGGCGCAGAGACATACACCTCAATCACGCTTCTCTCGATTCCCATGGCCATCCTGCTCTTTGTGCTTGCGATCAATATCGTTGGGATCTTGCCCAGACACGGGTTCAGATTGAAAGCGCGTAGAGGGCCGAGACATACCGAAGACCAGGACGTGCAGCTGCCCGTGTATTGAGTGGGATCGTAGATGAGATTGGTTGTAGGACAGGAAGATGTATGAGATAGCAGATGATGCGTCGTAATCTCATGATCGATAGTGCAGTACAATACTGATACAACTTGATCGTTTCCCGTGTCATAGTCGACATGTCACCATCCCCATCCGTCCTGATCTTTCGCTGGCTGTGCTTGTCCCTTCTCTGCAGGTGGGACAACAGAAGTCGTACCCATATCCGGGCTGTCATCACCAAGCAAATCCACCTCTCCAGCTCTGGTCTCGGTCCCATCGTCTACCGAGACCGACACCAAAGGCTCTTGCAAACTCGTAGACCGGGAACCATCGTGGGACTGGTCCGAGGGCAGTCGTCGTCTATTACTAGGCGGCAGCGGCGCGGTTCTTTCGGGCGGAGGCGGCGATGCCCAAGCAGGCAACATACTCTTCAGTCCAGACCTACCATCAGCTCTCCCTCTACATCCCCAAATAAGAGGGGCTCACAGATCGAGAGGCGGGTCATCGGGTACAGTACCCGCCGCTGCTGCGCTGACAGTCTTGACCAGCTGACCCCAGAATCGTTTACCTCCTTGGAGCGTGGCGGGACTGAGGAGGCCTTCTGTCTGCGCTTGGAGCAGGGCCATATACCCATCCGGGGCGGCGGTGCCATTGCCATCAGGCGCCGACCCCGAAGATGTATGAGCAGTCGTTGACGGTGCTCCAGGCGTCGTAGGTGCGGCAGTAGCCGAGGCCGAAGATGCCAGAGGCGGGGCAGAAGAGGATAAAGAAGAGCTAGACGACGAAGATGAAGCGGATGTAGGAGTAGGAGTGGGAGTGGGGAACGAGAGACTGTTGGAGATGTAGGGCGCAGCAGCTGGTGCGGGCGCTGAACGAGAGACCACCGCTGTCCATTTCGCCTTGAGCTGCGCGAGCGCCCGTTCGTGCGATTCGAGCTCTTGTTTGATTTCGTGCACTTTACGTTCTTTCTGCGCGATGAGGCGGAGGAGGTCGGCGTGTCTGATATGAGCGAGGCGCGCAGCGCCGAGCCCCATCCCAGGAGGAAGGGGGGGGGGGGGTAAGGACTCACTTGTCTGTCAGAGTCAACGACCGTGTCGGTCTGTCCCCCTTCTCAGATGCGGTCCCAGTCTTCTCCTCCACGCCAAACGTCAGTTGCCTAGGTGCAGGCGAATAACTGATACTGCTGCGCAAACCCGTACCCTTCCTCGCCGACCGAGGAGTAGACGGTATTGCCACAGGCGACAAAGCCCTCTGTAGCGGCGGTACGTTCTCCTGCTGCTCCTCCTCCTCGCCTATCCCAGCTCCTCTGCCGGAGATCCCATCTGTCCGAGTCGTACTCTTCGCGTCGCGATCCAGGTCGAGAGAGACAGGACGAGAGACCAATGAGAGGCGTTTCAGCTTGACCGACGGGTCTGGCGTTTGATGTGCGGCCAACGATATTCGGTCGGATGACGGAGGTGCGTAGGTGATGCGGGATGTCCTCAGTGCTGTCTGCTGCCGAGGTACTGAAGAGGAAGACGAAGAAGATGAGGATTGGAGAAGAGATGCGCTTGGGCCGCTGAAGCAGGAAGAGGAAGATGATGATGATGGTTGTTGTTGATCATTATGAAACGCGGGAATGGGCGGTCGATTCTTGCCCGCAGTCGACGACGACATGCTTCCCGAGATCGATGGTGAGGGCAGTAGAGATGTAGGTGTAGATGCCATTATGCTTGTGAGAGACAAGGAGAAACAAAGAGCTGGAAGAGAAAGACAACTCTATTTCCAGCATCGACGTCGACATCGACGCGACTGACTTTCGCCAGCCACCCCTTACCGACACACCTTCACTATCCTCTTCGTATTCCATCCTGCTTTTACATCTATTGTGCATGGTAGATGACATCCTCAGTGTACTACTGCCGCCGCTGAGCCTCCTCTCTCGCCCGCCGCTCTTCCTCCCACCGCGCCCACTGCCCGCGAAGCCATACCAGGCCCAAGACACCACAAACAAGACCAAAAATGATCATGCTCTCCACGACATCATCCTCGCCTTCCGTCTCCCACGCGTCCCTTCCCCATTCTTCCCCCTGGGCACCTTGAACAGGGGGATGATCTACGCGACGTCGTTCATCTTGGTACGGCCGGTGACCTGATCCTTCCCACCCGCTGCCGCTGGTGTCGTACGCGTCCATGTCCATGTCGGCATCGAGGGGGTCGATGTCCGGCTCGAGAGGTGGAGAGGAGAAGAAGGATTTGAACGCGTCCCATGTGCTCGGCTGGTCAGGATCCTTGTCGAACAGAGACAATCCGGGCGTTGCTCCCCCCGTGCGGATATCCGTCCACCAGCTGGCGTCTCAGCATCTCTGTACAACCTCCAATCATTGACTCACCTTCTCACATACAGCTTGGCCAGGCTGAGCATGACAGGGAGGTACGCCTCCTCGCTGACCTCGAGAGCGAGATCGTAGTGCCTCTTGGCGAGATGCCAGTCTCTCGGCACACCCTCGCCGTTCTCATACATGTAGCCGAGATTCCAGTACGCCATGGACGACGTGTGAAACTCGGCTGCAGTCTGGTAATACGAAGCGGCACGCTCGTAATCCTCCACCCCAGCAGCAGTACCAACGTCCAGCAGGGGCCGTGAAGCATTATGATCTTGTCACATCAGCCCGCACTCATCTGTCCGCCGCCGCACTCACAGAAATAGTCTCCCACTTTGACCATGGCATCCACGTTGTCCTGCCCAGCACTCCGGATCCACAATCCCAGCGCTCTCTCCTTCCCATTGACATGCTCCCATCCGGGACTCGACCAGCCTTTATCGAGCAGGAAAGCGACATTGTTCTGCCCAATCTCGTACCCCATCTCAGCGGCAATCATCCACCCGACCATCGCCTTCCCCTCCTCGCCCCTCGCCCAAGCCCGATCGGCTTCGCTGAGGAAATCCTCCTTCCAGCTGCCCTTCTCCGACGCGACTTTGGCAAAAGCCAACGCCACACCGCACATGCCCGGTCGACCGCCTTGTTGAGGAGGTGATCGAGCTGTGTGTGCATGTATGGTTGAGGCGAGGTGGAAAGCTTCGAAAGGCGACCCGTGCCGGAGAGCGACTTCGAAGAACTGATGCGCCTGCTGCAGCTCCCCGCGCTCGAGGTGGATCTTTCCGAGTGCCACCTGGGCCTCGGCAAGGTCCTGCCCGGCCGCTGCCTGGAAGTACCCGTACGCCTTTTGAAGATCAGTCGGCACGTCGAGGCCGTCCCTGTACATGATCCCCAGGCCGTTGTGTGCTTCCCGGTCGCCCAACTCGGCCGCCCGCTCGTACCACATCCTCGCTCGTCGGAGATCCTGCCTCTGACCTTCGCCACGGAGTGCCATCCTCCCGAGGAACGCGGCGGCGACCATCGCCGGTTCCCGCACCGTGTCCTCCATCTCCTTGCTCATACGCCGTTTGGGCGCAACATTTCCTTGTGAGTCCCAGTCGACCGGCCACATGACGCGGGCGACTTTGGTAAAATATTCTCGGGCCTTTGAGTAGCTCTGTGGGATCTCGCCAACACTTTCGGCACCGCTCGAGATACCTCCAGGATTCGGGTACACCGAGCCGAGGTAGAACAGTCGTCCGAGCCGTACGGTATAGACGTGTGCGTCACGATCCGAGTGATATTGGTAGTATTCCAAGATCTCCTTTTCGGTTTCTCCACGGGCCACTGCCGAGGATGCCCGGATGGACGGGCGCTGTGAGTTGGCGCCTGTCGAGGCCCAAGACGCATGGGGACCATAGATACCACCAAACTTGTCAGAAAGGCGAGCAGGCGCAAGGGGTAGGGCGCGACCGCCAGGTGGGCCGGACAAGAAGTTGTTATATGCTCGGCGTCAGCCCAAGCCATTACCGTAGCAGCTGACGTACAAGAGGCTGAAGCAGTCTCATACCATTGCAGACCAGTCATACAGTCCTGAGATCAGCATCGGCTTTTTGAATGGTTTGTGATGTACCTCCTGAACACTTATTCCCGCCCAGTGACGATACCCCATTGCCATGGCCGCCGGGCGATGCCCTTGAATCGCTGCGAATGTGTAATATAGCAGAGCCTTCAGGTCAGCTGGATGAGCGCAGTCGATAATCCAGGAATTCCCACCTTGCCCTGGTCCTGCTCTACGCCGCCCAATCCTGTTGCATGAAAGAAGCCGACCATAAACTGGCTCTCCGGGTCTGCTTGGATTTCCTGCATGCGCTGACATGAGCAGCATTCTAGCACGGACAATGGAATTCTGACCTTGTACGAGGCGTAGGCCGCCGCCAAGTCCTGGCTGAAACCTTTCGGTGGGAACTGGACAGTCAGCTACGTGCCAAAGACATGCAAATCGCTGACCATCGCCAAATCGCCTCGAGTCTTGTGGACCGCAGAGCATCCATTCTGTTCTGCTTGATCTAGCAGCTGTCGTATTCTATCCACTCGATCTTTGCGTGTCCGAGAGACGACATTTCCTCGCCGGTTCTTTGCAGGATCAGGGATGAACGGGATCTTGGAGAGGAGGGTGGCGGGGGAGAGAAAGTTGAGGAAACGAGGCAGGAGGCGGAATGCTGTAGACAGGGGGCCCTGCTTGTGAGATTCACTTTTTCTCCAGTACCTTGCCGGTGACATACCTCATGGCCCCAGCCAAGCCCATCGCCCCATCCTCTGCTCGGAGTGACGGCTCCTCCTAGCTTCTTGTCGAGATGGGCGTGTACCGAGGGTTTGAGGGTAGCGAGGAGATCCTGTGCTTGCCATAGTGGTGCGCAGACTTCGCTTCAGCTACCATGAGGATTGCGTACAGCTTCGGCTTACTGTCTACCAGATCTGTTTGTGGATCTATGCCGTCGTGTGGGTGGCCAAGCGATGGGTCGTCCGAGCTCTCCACAGCCTCTGGTGGTAGGTCGTCTTGCAGCTGAGCGAGTAGCAGTGGAGCGAGTAAAAGGAAGAATAGGGTGGAGCGCAATGCCCCTCGATGCTGCCGGATCATCTGGCCGGCATGCGCATTGTACCACTTGCAAGAGCAAATGAATGACACTGACAAGGCGACAAAGCAAGGACGTGGACGTTCAAAGCGGAGGCCACGTGGCACAAAGTGGCGAGTTCGCCAGTGGCAAATGGGCAACAAAGTAACATCCTTATAAAACAGAGAAATAATGTACGGACAGCACGCAAAAAGCGAGATAATCTGTGAATTGACGCATGTGTAGTTGTGAAGGACCATATGGACAGTCTGGATGTGATTGAACGGAAGGTTTACCTGGTGGTTTCGTAGGTTGATGCTTTGCCTGAGCGGTCCAAAATCTGTAGCTCAATCTCCGGGACGGAGAGGTTTAACCCACTGAGCATAGGGTCGACATCACGAAGGACAGTGTGGTCTTGTTCCGCGGACGTACTCTCCATGGCACCGATGCCCCCTTCGTAGGCGCTTGGCTGGTCGTCCGCCTGACTGAACAAGGCTTCGCCTTTTGTGAGACGCACCATGTGAGCGAATTCTGCACTCATCATTGTGTGCGAATGTTCCGAGTTGCACCCTCCGGACCTGACCCACTCGAGGTAGGATTCATCCTGCTCCCCGATGCTAGTGTCTTTGAGAGCCCCCTCCTTCCGCTCTTCGAGAACTCGCCTGTCGTAACCAGGCACCGCGGTAGGCTCGTTGGCTGTGTCCACAGGTTCACGGACCTTCACAGGCTCCCCGAGCCAGACCGTCGCTCTCCCGGCGAGTTTCCAGCCATACTTTCCATTACGGCTTTTCCCGTTCCCCTCGAGCTTACCTGGGGTTCCTTCGCCGCCCAGTGTCCACTCGTACCGCTCAAATTTTGGACCAATTGTGTAGAGCGTTGGTTTGTTATTGGAATCGTTCGCCTCTGTAAAATAATGACCAAAGCTGGTGCCAGGGTATAGCAACTCGGAGACGGCTTTGGTTTCGCGTGTATACCGACCGGCAGCGTGATCAAGAAGGAGTGCGCAGGCAAGTCTCGTCCTGGGCGCTATGTCGGCCAAGTGCTCCAGGCTGCCTTTGACCAAGTGATAGGGCGCGTTCATACGGACGTCGAGAGCTGCCGCTACCCTCAGTGCGCCTTTGCCATCGGAGTTGACCTGAGTCAGCGCAGATTTCAATTGGTCATAGGTACCGGCTTGCAGTGGTGTCTCTTGCTTCAGACGCTCGAACAACTCGTGATGGCTCTGCTCCAGCTCTTTGAGCACCAAATCATTTGCAGAGCCTGTGTCGCTGGGATTGGCCACCCAGACATAGGAGGGATGGGGCAGATCTTCTTCTTTCCATCCATGGGGGGTATTGTTCACGCGGGCACTCATACTCGAGAAGACACTCATGAAGTGTCTCATCTTGACGCTGTCGCTGCAGAACTCTGAAGTATGTTGATGCAGAATAATGTAATTGTTGAGGGAAATGTTCGCTTGACAGAAGAAGAGGGTACATTTATGTGGGGGTAGGGCGGGATGGGTCTCGAGCCGAAGAATTTCAAATGATCCTCACCGAGAACATTGGAGCTGAAACTTCACGATGACGATCCTAAGTACTCGGCATAAGCAGGAATGTCCGTGCGTGTGGCACTTTCTGGCTGGGAGTTCCTCACGCATGAGTGCGGAGCAAGCAGTGATATAGAAAGTGCTTCTTGGCCGGGGTGAGTCCTGCTAGTCCTCGTAGCCCAGTAGGATCTTTGGCACAAGGATTCTCAACAGTGGAATATACAGTACTGTAAAATATGACCGGGGCGACGCCACGCCAGTGGCCTGTCATTACCTCACGAGAACGGGACGGGGCCCGATAGCTCGCGCTCAAAGCGAAGAAGTCCAGAGGGCCGCGTGTCGTATCAAACAGCACAAAAACACTTAGAAATGATGACAGACTATTGCAAGCTATGGCAGAAGCGAAGAGTTTATGAGCAGA
Organism: Tremella yokohamensis; assembly: GCA_024343385.1. NCBI lineage: Eukaryota > Fungi > Basidiomycota > Tremellomycetes > Tremellales > Tremellaceae > Tremella > Tremella yokohamensis. The sequence continues at coordinate 141,350 of BRDC01000033.1, read as the reverse complement.
CGACAAGACGGTGCACCGTCATTCCTCCTCCCTCTGTCCGGTTATGTATTAAGCTCTTGGTATTGGAATAATCACTGATTCGAGGAGTTGTCCTTATCTTTCGCCCTCCGTTGCCGCTCCTTCTCTTTCTCCCTCCGTTGAGACTCCTTAACTGCGCCCGCAGCTGTGTACATGAAATACTTTGTCTCTCCGCCAGTCTGATCAGTGTCCGTCGCCTCGGAGGGAGGGTAGACATAGCCAGCCTTCGTGGCTAAGCTTTCATCCCAATCAGCGGGAAGGGATATTCCCTCAGCTGTCCCTCCGCTCGAGGCTGGTGCTTGATATCCTGTGTGTTCACTGGAAGAGCGAGAGTCGGAGGTTTGGGCGTCGTTTGCCTTCTGCTTGCCCTTCCTTTGGAGCTCCCTCTTACGCTGTACCCTATCCTCATCATCGCTATCGTCCTCATACACATGTTCCGGCTCCCCGTCAAGCAAGGTCACCACCGGTTCCTCGGTTCGGGCCCATCCCCACAGCTTGCTCTGGCTTTTGCCTCGATTCTCCAAGTCTGGACAACCTTTGCCCTCTCTGGTCCACTTCATGTACATGCCATCTTTGCTTATGGTCCAGAGCTCGGGCCTTTCTCCCGCCTTTTCTGTCCTCTGGAAGTAATGACCATAGCCTGCGGTATGATCAAGAAGGGTAGAAGACCACTGGTCGGACGTCACTTGGCCCGCAGTCGGTTCCATTTCGCTCGCTGTCGGTTTGACATCTTCTCCGGTTGCGTACTCCAGAATGATGCTCGCCGTCCGCGTGAAGCGAGGATCCTGATCCGCCAGGATTTCCAACCCTTTGCAAACGATATCACGTCGTCGAGCGTACTCCGGACCCTCAGCCGCAACACGGCTCAACCATCCTCTCTTGTGTTTGAATGAATCTTGGATGGTCGGGAAAAACATCTCGGGTCGGTACCCTTTGAATTCGTTTAACAAACTCTCATCCATAACTGCGCTCCATTTCGCGAGCTGAGACTTCAGAAGCTGATGAGCCTGTTCGTGTGTCAGAGGATTGGTCATCTGTTTGTATTTCTTGGGCGGAAGGTCTTTCTTCTGCCACGCGTTGCCAGAATCATTGGAAGAGCGAGAGGAGCAGACGGACGATGCTTTCTTCAAGAGATGCTTCATGTTGCACCGGAAGTCTCGTTGATGTGGAAGTGAACGAAATGGGGCGCGGTGGTGTTGGGGGGGGGAGGGGGGGAGCTCTTGAGAGGGATATGATTCAGTTGCAAAGCGGAATACGAAATGCAGTGCTTTGCGCGTCATGTAATTCAAAGGATCTCATCCATTCTCCCAATGCCTGAAACGTCGAACATACAGGGAGAATGCATCGCCATGAAGGTCGACGGAGTCTGTACTCGGGGTCGTAGTACAAGGGACAAGCGTCACTGTCAGGCCGAAACGCGTGTCGATAGCTGAATGCACGGCGAGCAGGCTTTCATGAGCGCTGGGCCTGTGCTCCTCTTGCTGTAGTTTGTCTCTCGAGCAAGGCAATCGAAGGCCTACCCCGTGAGGAATAAACGCTCTGGGGGGTCCAAAGTATGTACATAAAGCCTGCCGAAGGACCTGGTACAGAACCACCCTATTCTCCTACATACGTGCAATGAGACGTCGCGGGGTGTTGCGGCAGCAGACGAAGAAGACGCACGACACAGATGGGCCGGTTTCCATGCCGTCGCCCGACTCAGCAGCAGCCAAGACCCAACGAGCAGTTGCTGCGAGCTCAAGAGAGCTCAAGACCGGAAGTACCAGGCAGTCCATATGTACATGCATAATCACAGGGCGGCTGTGAGAAGGACTTATTGCTGTGACACAGACGAAGGGTTGGGCGTCAAAGCTGAGGTCATCGTGCACGTTTGTATACAATGAAGCGCCCGTTCATTGAGATGGCCCGACGAGTCAGAGTCCTCCGGAGGTGTCCACGGAGGACGTCCTGAAAGTACGATAGCATTCCACAAGGCGACCGGGGACGAGAGCTCCTCCTCACTTGGCTCCACTCCCATTGCAGAGAACAATTCTCGGGCGAGGTCAAAGGCGTTGCTGGGTTTGAAAAGAAGGTCGGCTTGCAGTGACTCGTTGAGGTTTGCTTCAACTAGCACCATGAGGACCGGACGGGTCACGGCCGACCAATCGCCTCGGCTATCCCACGTATCACGGCTCATACAGTCCGCCTGGGTCTGGCTGGTCGAGGGTTGCCAGCTGTACAATCGGCTCGTACTCCTCACCCTCGCGAGAGGCTCTGGCACTTTGTCATTTGGCTTTGCCCTCGTCCAATCGTACCTCTTCCCCGCAAGATCGTAAGTAGAGATCCCGTGCTCCTCATTTTCGAACCAATCGCCCGGTCGAGTCTGCAGTCTGTCCTCATTGACGGGCGTCTCACCCTTCATAGTCGAAAGGCGAGTTTTGATCCGGCTCACTGCTGGTCTCAGGCCGCGCTGAGTGTCAGCGATAGAGTTGAGACCATCTAGCAGCTGTGTTCGCCGGAAATTGGCGGATGGTGTGTTGGAACTCGATGTCTCGTCCGGATTCGCTTGGATCAAGGTCGCAATATCATGAAAGAACGCCCTTATAGCAGTTTCTTTCTCTTTGTAGGAGTAATTTGATGTTGATCTACGGAGTGCCTGGTCGAGCGTATCACAGAACTCCTGGGCGTTCCATACCAGGATTTCCAACGCCGCCTGGTCGTTGTATGGTCGGATGATGTGCTTGTCCTCTGGAGGAGGAAGGTCTTGGGCGCTTAGCTGCAGCCAGAGAGGTTTATCAGCCGATGCCTGGGGGGTTGCCGGGGGGGTTCGTTGCAGGGCGCGACGCAAAGACTTCATCGAAGGAGATGGAGAAGGAAGTGTGATGTTGAGGACGAGAAGTGGATGGGCACCCGGGGAAAGATGCTGCTCTCCTTCAGTGCGAAGGCGAAGATGCGGAGTCTCGTTGGGCTCTGATGATGAAGGGAGACGCGACACTGTGACGAGTCAGAGTCTAGAGCATGGACAAAGGTTGCTCGAGGTCGAAGTATGCAGGCGCGCCGCCCGCGTTCGACAACGCAGGGATGGTCGGGATGTCGCACGGGCAAGCACGGTACGGCCGTGTCTCTACAGAAATGACGCGCCCGTCAGCAGAGACAATTCCTAAGCAGGCCCATTCGGGCCGATGCTACACGCGGCCTAGGCGACGAACATCCGTTGTCGTTCGCAGGTATGTTCGCACGCAGTGGTCGGGTGGACGTGCCGGAAGGCGCAGCGGCGTGGCGTTCGAGTGCGGCGCCGCTAGATCGTCCGCTCCCCGGCACGAACTTTCTGAGGGCCAACGCCGTCGCACGAAATCCGGAAACCACTGCGACGTGGTAAAGGTGGACAAACTCGGCAGGAAACATACTCCGACCCTGTGCGGACCACTGTCATCCGTCGCATCACTCCGGAAGATCCTAGAGACATGTGGTTCCATCTTGGGAGCTAACAGACTGGATGGTTGGGGCTCCAACCGCGGGGGTAGCAGGGAAGGAGCGGGGCCTACGAGCACTACGCGGGGGGGGGGGGGGG